>JAXIVJ010002456.1:0-109254 GCA_036785665.1 Chirona hameri
CGACCGAAGGCTTCCTCAGGTCCACCGAAGACCCTCTCAGGCCGACTGAAGGCCCCCTCAGGCCGACTGAAGGCCCTTCAGGCTGACTGAGGGCTCCCTCAGGCAGGCCGAGGGCGCACTGAGAACGACGAGGACAGACCGAGGGTCTCCTCAGGCTGTTCGAGGACACCTCGAGGGCCCTCTGTCAACTTCTTTTTCGGTCAAGAATAAATATAAATATTTCAAGAGGGGCCCTCATTGCACATTTATGGGGGGGGGCAACACCATATGTTTGCTCCGAACTTCTTGAGCTGCTCCCCTGCCCCCTCTGCCGCCGCCCCTGTCCCCCACGTTCCTACGCCTCTGGTTTGTGCATCCGCCAGGTTTTTCAGAGATAACGAAAAACGGCGGCACGAAGCGTCGCCGTTTTCATTTGCCCCTTATACCTCATCTCTTGTCTACACTTCTTTGATTTGTTTTGGAAATTTTATCTTTGAGAGAACCACTCTTATGCATTTTTTGCGGACTTGAGCTTTTCTCGTTTTCGGGTACCTTTTACTCCATCAAATTTCCCTTGCTTAACAAAATGAATTATTTCAACAAAAATCCTTAACCAAAAGGGGGGACCTTGTCCCTCTAACAGGCGTCCATAAAAGAACAGAACAATCTGGTTATGCCGACTTGTTCTGCGTTTGATTTTCAGTGGCGCATAGGTGTCGCCAAGGGGAAGGGGCAACGTGTTCCCGGAACCTGGGGACTGATAACCCCTAGACATCGATACATATAGATATTTTAGGTTCGGAAAAATGGAGCAGGTTGATGAAATCGGGAGTTCGCCTCGACACAAAATCTTCATTTTTGGGCAAAATATGTGTTTATTCCTAGTAAAAGTCGTTTCTTAAGACGCAAACGTCTGCCAGAAAAATGGCCTCTCGAACTTAAAATGTCTGGTGATGCCAATGGTCTAGGTCCGGTCCTTTTATATATTACAGCTGAGATATAAAAATACATATAACATATTTTCCACAAGGCACAAACAAATTAGGCGAGAACCAAACAGCATCGCTTTAGTAATAATACAAGAGGCAAATATGACGCGGCTATGCCAAAATATGCCCATTTATCTTGTCCGTTGCATTGACGTATGTGTGTTATTGCTTTGAAATATTTCTGTTGTTTTCGATACGTTTTGGTTTGATTGATGTAGGATCAGGTGCCTTGGATTATGCTATTTTTCTTTTAAAATGACTTTTACTGATGTGGCCCTCTACTTTTCAACGCAATGACCAGGCATATCTTGTGAAAATAATGTTTGTCTGGCTAAACATTGAGGTTGTGATAATCATGATTTTAAACTCTTTTTATTTAGGTCTGATTATTTCTGTTCTTTTTCCAGCTTAGGATGGTTGGTATGCTTTCAGACACAAACATATTTATAATATTGGTCAAGTTCTTCATTCATCAACAATCAATTTCACCAACATATTTAATCTCAAATTGTAATACCTTTGGCGAACCAT
Source organism: Chirona hameri (assembly GCA_036785665.1). Lineage (NCBI taxonomy): Eukaryota > Metazoa > Arthropoda > Thecostraca > Balanomorpha > Balanidae > Chirona > Chirona hameri. The sequence goes on from JAXIVJ010002456.1 coordinate 1,500, forward strand.
GTAAGGGTGCATTCTAATGTGTGACATTTATCCAGAACTAAGCCCAATGTGAAATATGCTACACTCAATCTTGCTTTGCTCATGTTTTTTTTAATATAAACACCTATACCTATTGCCATTTTGTGTCTGAAATTGAAAAAGTTACCTGTTTGTCAATAAGTAGTGTTGTTCTTTAGTATTTATGAGCGATATGACCCAACTGAATATGATCCTACGGCCCTGGGTACCTACATAGTCGTTCTCAGTAATTTGGAGATATGTTGTACCTATTGTTGGATTTAAAATGTTATTTTATGACAAACTTTACTAACAATTTAAAGTTTGTTCTTTCCTGTGTTGATATATGTTTTCATTATTTTGTTATGATTGTTATTGAAAATCCTTTTGTTGATTTTGCGTACCGTTCACAGTATTTATTTACTTAGGTATGCATTCACTGACAATGTTGGGGTTGTAATATTCATAATTGGGGTTGTAATTTTTGAGGATGCAGTTGTAGCTACAAACCCAAAAGTATATAAAGTTCCGCATGTGTTTATATATTAATAACATATAATTTTTAATATTTTTTTAAATAATAGATTTAATTAATAATATATAATTTTTCATAATGAAAAACAAATAGAAATGAACTCAGAAATGATTAAAAACTAAAACAATCAAAAATCGAAATGAACTCAGAAATGATTACAAACTAAAAAAAACTCATGGTCCTTGTAGTTGTGACGTCACGACCCTAGTGAAAACCAGGACCGAAAATGACGCTGACGCGACATCTTCTGCGTGGCGTAAAGGCTCTCGGGCAACACGACGAATTGGCTCTCCGACGAATCCAACGAATTTGTTCTCCGACGAATTCGCTGTCTGGTGGGTTCTGGAACAGCACACATTATCCAACAAGTGTTGCAGCAATGTAAAAGTCACGAAAGCTTCTGACAGATGTAGGTAGGTATATAATATTCGTGACAGAGGACGTGAATGCCGTATTTCCCGCTCCAGCAAAGCAGCGTATGAGAAACGAGGTCATGTTTGGTATCTCGTCAGGCAAAGGCAGTATGCTGGAAGAAGGTGATGAACCACCTCCGTTACGTTACACAACCAATCGGAAATGGAGAACGGTCATTGCAGAACCAGACCAGGCAATGTTTTGAAGAATGATGGAGGTTATTATTAAGTATTTATATTATTAAGGAGGTTGTATTAAGTTAAGTTATTAAGCTGAATTATGTATTATATTAGCTAGCGCGCTTGTGCCTGGCAGCCGGCATAAGCATGGATGGGCGCGTAAGGCACACATTGTGGAGCCTTCTTCAGAGTGGCACAGAGTGTGTGCCGAAATAGTTTGTTTGTGTACTTTTAACTTGAGTTATACTCTTGAAAACTCTGAAGAATACAAAGTAATATAGCATAACCTGAGTAAAAACAGGCGTAAGAACATAAGGTCGTGCATTGTGAAGATATTAGCAAGTTCTACGTCTAGCTTAATTTTCACATTCCCCTTAGGATAGCGAAGAAGACTGAGGAAACGCATCCAATGCGATTTGATTTAAATGAAAATTGATCTCACTCTGATCGAGGAAGAATATTGTTGTTCATAAAAGTGGCGATTTTATGGCGATTTTTACTGCATGATGCTTCCAGTTTTCACACTCAAACATACCAATCGATAATAACATGTCAACGTTAGTGAGAAATCATGGTCGGAATTTGGTTCCAAATCACCCTTTTATCATAAATTTAATATGCGACTATGGACAATGACAGTAAATGGGTCTTGCATATGGCACCTGGTAATCTGGTTATTGTCAGATTATTCTCACATACAAAGATGGAGCGCGCGGTGGTCTTTAGCGAGTTATAACACACATAAATGCAGAGTCCGCACATTTAGCTCGGACGGTACAGTGTCGGACTGAAAACTCACCACCCTGGCGAGGTGGGTTTGAATCGCTTCAGCGCTGTGCATTTGTTCCTGACCGATACAACCTGCAATTACTGGCAGTCGCGGGAAAACGGGCACCAGCTAACGGCATCCTATGTAGTGAGGACTGTGTTCAGCCCCTCAGACATGTGAAACTTTCCGATGATTAATTGATTAATTAATTTCCGATGATTAATTGAATGCATCAATAGAGATCTGTTTAGCAAATTGTTAATAATCTAAGAAAGCGATCCATTGAATGGTTATGACAAAATACGATTTCGTTCTAAACAGGGCATGTGTACATTTGTATCTGAATTGTCTACATAGCTATATGTATAGGCAATGCAGAATATCGATGTCGATTATGTAGTTCAGCTTCGTCACTGAGACATCCGGCTGCAGTAGCAGTAGCTGCAGTAGCAGACATCCGCTGCAGTAGCACTGCAAAGTAGGTACAATCCCAAAAAAAAACATATATTCATAGTGTCTGTTAAAATTATTAACCATAAAATCTGACGTTTGTCAAACGTCCGACATTTTGTCGGGAAGAGAGATTTAGTGAGTACGTAGATACAGGGATGTAGGGAGTGTGTGTGTGTGGGGGGGGGGGGGGGCAGTGAAAGTTGGATCTTGTTTAGAGAGAAACTTATTACCCCTTTTTAAATAGCCCTATGCAATATTGCTTTGAATATTCCAACCCTTATCGTCTGGGTTTAGCTTGAGCGGTCTTGAATTTTCCTCATTAAACAAAACGATAGATTTTAGCAAAAATGCTGACCAAAAGTGACCGCTTTTGGCCCCCGCTTGTGTGTCACCTCGTTCCAACACCCATGCGTAAATATGTAATCGATACTGTTAATAAATTTGTCAGTAACATCACTAGGCAGTTCTTTGGTATATAGGTATTAGTGCGCCATACGGATGGGTAGAAGATAATAACGCTGATTTTTTTTTGTAATCCTGGAACATGGTCATCTGATATTGTATAGATAAATGGGATGTCGGTATAAAAAAAATAAGACTGTCATGCAAATATGCCCCTAAACAACGATCACAAGAATTCGGTTTCCCAGCTACCTTGTAATGTCTAACAAACGCACACTCAGCAGGAGAACCACTTCGAATCAAGGTCAAGTCTAGCCAGGCAAACCTAGTTCTAGTCGAGTCAGATCAGGTCAGATCAATTCGGTCAGGCCACACTTCCACCACGACAAGAGGGCGACCGCCTGGCTGCCATATATGAGAGCACTCCCACTAGAATGGAAATTAATGGCGATGTCTTAAAAGAATAAATGGTCGGCCCGGGCCGTTTCCGTGCAATTTCGCTCTCCGATAATGGCTCCGGCTCGGGCGGCGGTGGCGGGCCGCCAGCCCTCGCCCGATTAATGGAACTATTTAAATGAGCTGCAGCAGCGGCGACCTGAGCACTGAGAAGGCAGCCCCCCCCCCCCCCCCCCCCCCCTCCGCTGACGGCGCCGCCTGAGCTGCTCCGCTCAGAGTCTGTATGTCACCGAGAGGCTGTCAGGCCAGGGGGCACAGTCTGTCTGTCACCGACAGACTGTTTGGGGCTATTAGGCGACACTCGACACTCGACACTCGACACTCGACACTCGACCCCGGCGCTCGGCACTGCACTGGTTTAGCTGGTGCAGTTACTTGCTGTGCTGGTCCGTGTCTGACTGAGAGACTGCTTCTGTAGCACGTTAGTCTACACGTGTCTTCTAGCACGTTAGTCTACACGTGTCTTCTAGCACGTTAGGTCTACACGTGTCTTCTAGCACGTTAGTCTGTGCTGCTACCCTCCGTCACGACAGCGCGTCCGAGTCACTACTATCTGGAGCAGGGATGTAGGAACGTCACCACAAGTGTGCGTGTGTGTGTGTGTGTGTGTGTGTGTGTGTGTGTGTGTGTGTGTGTGTGTGTGTGTGTGTGTGTGTGTGTGTGTGTGTGTGTGTGTGTGTGTGTGTGTGTGTGTGTGTGTGTGTGTGTGTGTGTTGTGTGTGTGTGTGTGTGTATGTGTGTGTGTGTGTGTGTGTGTGTGTGTTTAGGGGGGGCTAGTGAAACTTTAATCTCATCTTGGGAGAAGCCCAACCCGCCTATGGAATATTTATTTGCAGATTTGTACTCTTCTCGTCTTGGCGAACCTTTTGCCATCAATAATTTTCCTTACCAAGCAAATACAAAATTCGGGGAAAATGCCGAAAAGTGAGGGGCCATGTCCCCCGGCCCCCCTGTTCCTATGCCTCTGATCTGGAAGGCTACAGAACCGCCACAGAGCCTCTACATAGCCACTTTATCCAGCTGACTCATCTAACGTCGTCCGCCATTAATGGCCTCTTGTCCTCTCCGCAAGGCCGGATGGTGCCGCTTCCAAGGCCTTGCCGCAACTTGTACACGGATTTGTAGTAACTAAACGGTTCTGCTTGCCTGCATCCACTAAGTCTCGGTCCCTGCTAATTTACAAGACGTCACTGTTGTCGTTTACCTCGATAATGAGCGACCGACCAGACCCGATGGCTCACGCTTGTGACATATTACATGGTTAACACATACATTCGAGGTAATTCACTGACTGTAGACTGTGGGGTGTGGAGGCGCTTACGCGAAACGACCCATCATAAGTTTGCAGACAACTTCAGAAAACAGCAACGTATACAACTTCAGTCGAAAATTGTTTAGTGCCCACGGGCTTTTCAAGTAGTTTGTCTTAGTTTATGGCCACTGGTAGATCCAGCAGGGGTGAGGGGGGGGGGGCAAAGAGGTCAAGCCCCAAACCACCCAAATCGGCAAAAAATTGACACAGTTCCTGATTTTAAAAGACAAATTAAGCAACTTAAACAAGGGAAAGTTCACCATCAAAATTCACTACGAAACCGTTTCAGTCATTTTGTCTCAGATCAAAATTTAGGTCATCAGAAGTCATCAAAGGTCAAATTTGGCAATTTTTAGTCTGCCCAACAGACCCCCACACATCTCGATAACTATACTATATAGAACTAGGAACAAACGATAAAAAAAAATAGGAAAGGTCATGAAAAATGCAATCGCTAACGGATCCTCGTTTTTTTTGGATCAGAGGCCATTCTTATTTTTAACAAATCGGAGCCGTAGCTCGATTTATCAGAATGGTCTCAGGACCCGGCACGGGAGATGTTTAGCGTCGAAACAGCGCATCGAAATGCAGCAGCAAAGCCAAATAATATGCAGGTATTTTACACACTGCCCAAACATAACACGTTTCCAGTCCTGCGGCCATTCTTTAAAAAAAAAATCGAGCCAGCGGGTCGATTTTTTGTATAACCTGAGTCAAGAATGACATATGATAACATTAACTACTAGTGGTAACGGCAGGTCACTTGGACCTTGATTTTCGGCGATACATCTTTAAGGAACCAACTAGCATGAACGAATTTCTCGCAATGGATATTTCAGACCCTGCGCCAATTTGGTTTTGTTTGTTTTCGGCTAAAGGGAATAGTTCACCTTTAACATTGGTTTTTGGACTGAGATAGCAGATTTGTAGAGCAGATCTAAAAATGGGTTGTGGTGAAAGAATTACCTCCTTACGTTAAGTAATTTCGACACAGGACTAGTGGACCCGGTTTCATGTCCGCTGTTCCGGGCCACGATCGGGACATGAACGCTCGCCGCCGGAAGCAGGTACACTCTCTGGCACGTAGTCTCTGATCACGACGTCCTCGTTAATATCCGCTCAGCCGCCCGGCGGCGCGGCGGCCCCTTGTCAGAGACTGTACTTGGCGTCAGGCGGAGCGGGGCGGAGCCAGAACGCCAGCTTTCATCTTACGATTTCTCGTGAAATACAAAGAGAAACTTATTTGTCTCCACATATATCCATCAGTTGTCCAAACCAAAGTCATATTCGTAGTTGTGAGCTCAAGATGCACCGTATGGTTGAATTTCAAGACAACTTTCAAGGTGACCTATTCCCTTTAATATCAAACGAAAATTGAGGGCACTTGCCTTCACTCGTAATGTTACAACTCGCGCAGGGAACTCAATCGGTGGGTCGTGGGCAGAGGCTATCGTGAAAGGGTCGTGGGCAGAGGCTATCGTGAAAGGGTGAAGCTATGCTTTGACGTCAGAGCTTAGCTCCGCCCTGGCTGACCTTGAACCAGTGACAAGTGACTGATCGGTTGCGAGTAGTGGGCGGAGTCAAGGGCGGGAGTCGGGACTACAGAGCAACTGAACGTTAGCCTATATCCGAGCTCGTATTGTCATTTGACATTACGAGTGAATAGAAAGTGCCCTAAATTTTCGTTTGACACTAACCAACCTTAACAATAAAAATTAGCGCAGGGCCTGAAACGTCCATTGCGAGAAATTCATTCACGTCATATGATGCATTCAAAAGTTATCGCTGAAAATTAGGGTACCAAGCGGACTGCTGTTCACAGAAGTAGGCGAGTATAAGCCCTAGGGCAGGGGCGGATCCAGAAAATCTTCAAGGGGGGGTCATCAATTGCAGTGGTGCGCCCCTACCTATACCCAAATCTGAAAGCTTAGCGGATTTGGTCCACTATACTTTGAGGGTGCCCCTATTTCAGCATTTTGTTTTTATTGACAACGTTGGCTGTAGGTATTTGCAATATAAGTCGTACCCTTTCTATCATTGTCCGGGGGGTGGGGTTGGAAGCCGTTTTTTTACGAGCAGTAAATCTTATACATGCGATAAACTATTATTGCGCCGCGAAGCGATGCCAAAATGTGAGGTTTGCAGCGGGTTGTAGAACGATTTTTTTGCTGTTGGAACCACCATGCAGGGTCAAAACGAGGAAATATGTCTGGAGCAAAAGGTGATGTCAAAAGTCATGTTGCCCCCCCCCCCCCCCCCCATTTAAGGCTAAAGGTGGGGACAGACCCGGCCATGGCCCCATACCCCCCCCCCCCCCCCCCCTGCGGCAGCCAGTGTGTACAGTCTATATTAGACCCTTTTGTACTGGAAAATAACATTGATTGATTTGCGCCGCATGGCGGCGCGGAATTTTTTCTTTATTTGTTTTTGTCCAGGTAACTAGGCCCTAAAAAAATCGAAAGGTTCTATAATCTTTATGTATCAGCCCAAGGGGGCCCTCAGGGCCCTCGAGTCCGATACGTTGTTGCATCTGATATAAAGGCACGTTGGTGCCCCTTCATAGCCCAAGGGACGGGAGGCATGAAGGGACATTTTTTTAGCATAATTTAGCAATTTTAATTTAGCATCATTTCGCGATTTTTTATCTCTCCAGCGACCAATGCTTGTGATTTCATGGCGGCACCAGACCATTGTTTTCTCTTCTGGATTCAAGGAGGCACAGTTCCCCGGTGTCTCCCCACGCCCCACAGTGCCGCCTACCGTCACGATGGTGCCCCTGGCACACCGGCGCGGTGGTGCCCTTGGTTTACCGGCGAGGTGGTGCCCCTGGTATACCCTTGGTGGTGCCATTGGTTCAAAGAACACTGAATGATTTGCGCCGCATAGCGACACGGATTTTTCTGCTTTATTTTGGTGGTGCCCCTGGTGCCCCGGCGCGGTGGTGCCGCCACGGCCCGGTGGTCCCCCCCCCCCCCCCACTGCGCGGTGGTACCCCCATGGCCCAAGGGGGAGGTCATGACCCCCGTGACCCCCCTGGATCCGCCACTGCCCTAGGGTCAAGCAGGTGTCCCAGTGGTGATTAAGGGTCAGTACAGGGCCAGTGCAGGTGCTAGAGTCTAGACCAGTGTTCGCCACGGGTCCACCAACCCCCAGCCCCGCCCGGCCCAGGCCCATGAACACCAAGCCCAGGCCCGGACCAGGCCCAGTCAAATTCATAATATTGAGGCCCAGGCCCGGTCCGGCACGTTCAGATTAAGCATATAATTATTTTCACAAAAATTGCAATAATTATCCTAACATATTTACTTGTATACTATAAATGTGAAACAATGAACCAACTATGCTAACCAAAAAAAAAAAAAGCCACAGCCACAGCAACAGTGTGTTGCTGTGTAAATGAACTGCTGGCTAAAATATTTTTGAGCTCTGACCTAAGCTTGTGCGACGCGCGCATTACTTCAAAATTGTCAGGCCCAGGCCCATCCAGAGCCCAGTGATTTCCTTAAAGTTGAGGCCCGGCCCAGGCCCAGCCCATGGCCCATAGGGCCATGGCGAACTCTGGTCTAGACAGGACCCCCAGTGGCGATCACAAACTCCAGAACCAGGCTGGGGCAGTAGTCATCCCCCAGACGAGGCAGAGCCCCGAGATCACGAAGACCCCCAGTGTCTCCCAGTGGCTCATCAGGGATTACCATGACCAGGTGCTGACCGAGGGCGCCTCAGGCCGACCAAGGGCCCCTCAGACCGACAGAAGGCCCCCTTAAACTGAATGGGTCCCCATAGGCCGACCGAAGGCCTCTCAGGCCGACCAACCTAGGGCCCATCAGGACGATTTAAGGCCCTCTTAGACCGGCCGGGGCCCCTCAGGTCGACCGGGGGGCTCTTAAGCCTAGCAAGGGTTCCCTCAGACCGACTGAAGACCCCTCAGGCCAACAAAGGGCCCACATTAGGCCGATCGGGGCCCCCTTAGGCCGACCGAGGCCCCTTAGGCCGACCAGGGCCCCACAGGCCGACCGAGGGTCCCTCAGGCCGACAAAACTAGGGCTCCTCAGGACGACCTAGGGTCTTCTTAGGCCGGCCGAGGGCCCCTTAGGCCGGATGGGCCCCTCAGGTCGATCGGGGGCCTCTTAAACCTAGCAAGGGCTCCCTCAGGCCAACTGAGGGCCCCTCAGGCCAACCAAGGCCCCTTGGGCCGACCGGGGCCCCTTAGGCCGACAGGGCCCCATAGGACAACCGACGGCTCCTCAGACCGACCAATCTAAGACCCCCTCAAGATGACCTAGCCGGCGGAGGGCCACTTAGGCCGACCGGAGGCCCTCAGACTGGGCCTAGCCTAGTAAGGGCCCCTTCTTAGGCCTAGCAAGGACCCCCTCAGGCCAACCAAGGTCCTCCCTTAGGTCGACCGGGTCCCTTGAGCAAACCGGGCCCCCACAGGCTGACTGAGGGCCCCTCAGGTCGACCGAGCCCCTCTCTTAGGCCGACCAGGCCCCCACAGGCCGACCAACCTTGGGCCATCTCAGGACGACCTAGGGCCGTCTTAGGCCGGCTGGGCCCCTCAGGTCGACCGGGGGCCCTCTTAAGCCTAGCAAGGGCTCCCGCGGGCCGACTGAGGGCCCCTCGATCCGAACAAGGACTCTCTTAAGCCTGGCAAGCCCTGGGCCCCTCGGCCCCTCGGCCGCTTCCATTGAGCTGAGGGGCCGAGGCCCAATGGGGGGGGGCACGTGCCCCCTGTCCCCCCCCCCCCCCCCCCTGGGTGCGCCCCTGGTGTTCGCTGCGATTCCCCGCCGCCCATTCGTGACAGCTGCAGCCTGTCTGGCGCTCCCAGCTCAGACTGCGAGCTGCGGCGCTCCGAGCTGACGCGCCGCTGCCCTGCTGGGGCGGCGGCAGGTCACCAGTGTTACAATGTCACAAGGCAAGTCATGACTGGACCGGTGACAAGGGCCCCTGCCAGTGGCGGATCCAGGGGATCACGGAGGTCATGAACCCATCATACTCTCTGCATACTCTCTGAGTCAGAGTCCTGACGTCACGCGAATGTAAACAATGGTTCGGCCAATCAGATTCGAAAGTAGTCGCGTAAGGATAGACTCGCATTGGAGATGTGCCAACCGGCGGCCGGCGGTTCGCTTGCTAGCACCAGCTGCAAGCTGATTGGCTGACGGTATAGCCTCTGCCCGGGCTAGAACCAGTACAACATTATTCCGCCAGCACCGCATTCCTTCGCCAAACAATCAAATATATTCGGCTGGAAAGTCTTTTCAGTCAAGAAAACTTGCAGATAGGGGTTTCCCAACACGGGCTACAAAACTGCTATCTCAGTTTAAAACTAATGTTGAAGGTGAACTATTTCCTTTAAGACCGCCCCTGTAGCTCAGTTGGCAGAGCGCTGGGCTTCTGACCTCACCCGGTAGTGGCAGCCCGGGTTCGAGTCGCTTCGGCGTTCGCTATTTGCCCCTGACTGGGGTGGTCGGTGGCAGCGGTCGCACTCAGGTCAGGTGACGTCAGATGGCGGTGCGGACTGTGTCCAGGTATGTCGGGCACGTACAACTTTCGCCTCTAAATTATGTCAGACGCCAGCAATTGCTTGATGGGGTGGTGGGGTCAGGGCCTGCGCAACAAGCGCGGGCCTGACCTCGGAAATCCATCCATTCAAAAACATTCGGACTAAAAAGAAGAAAAAAGACGGCTGCGAAGTACGAGCTGGTTGTGTGCACTCGAGTATCCAGGCTGCGATCCGCGTGGGCAGGGTCACGAGCTGGCTCATCGTTTCAGAAATCAGAAGACATGCCCACTGCCCAGTCCTAATGCGCACTGCGCATTGCACTTGCTTGGATATCTCCCACGGTTTATAAATAAACGCCCCTTGAATATGGGCTACCTTCGACATCTAGGATCAATCAAGTAACCTCAGCTTCAGCCAACTAGCGATAGAGGTCGTCTTAGCACCTACGGCGCTACGTGGCGTAGCTGTAAACCAAGGTGTAAACAACCGCTCCGCAGCCAGTGAGAGAGCGCCACGCAACTGTCGCAGCTGCGCAAACATTTTCCTACGTATCATCCTTGCCGGCCGGTTTCTGTCTTTCGTTGGGCGGCTTTGTTGCTGTTGCCGGCTCCGTCGCACGTGTAGGGTACAAAGGTGGGTAATTTCAATTTCAAGATTGGTAGATATTTGTGAAATGAATTATGGCTTTGTATGCAGGTACCGCCGTATGCATGTTTCAGGTGTGAACAAATTTGTGTTCATGACTGTTGTTGGTGGACTAGGGCGTATGGCCTCTTGGGCCCAGGACGCCCGACTTCAATGTTATTCTATCTTGCTTGGTCCCATTTAAGGTTTGGCAGTTTAGGTTACTAAGCAGCGGGGTACTAAGCAGGGTGGTTTGCAAGGAGGTTTGGTTTTGATTTTTCTTCAGACTTCTTTGTCTTCAGTCCTCTCACTTCTTTGACTTTTCTTGGACGTTTGACAGCGTATGGGAGGATAGCCAGGGAAGGATTGCAGGGGCAGGGGGATTTGGCTAGGTTTGTTGTCTTCACTTAGGGGTAGTATTGTTGAAGGATTGCTGTTGCTGGTATTTGTTAAGCCCAGGCTACACTATGCGTGATTTCCTGAAAATCACATGCATGTTTTCCATGTTGTCAGGATTTGTGTGAAGAGCAAGTTCAGCTGATAGTAAATGCATTGGGTGAACTACACTGGCACATCACACAGATCCCAGATGAAACGTCAAGGAAATTCCGCAGACACGCTCAGACGGAACAATTAAAAGTTAAAAATTCTGAACTTCTTTTTTTTCTGAGATTGTGTGTTGCAGGGTTTTTTATAATTTTGCTTGATTTTGTGTATTGTAGTATATACTAGACCTAAACTTGAATCATTTGTGCTGAGTATCATGGCGGAAGATGAATGAAGAAGTGTTTGAGCAAATTGTGAGTGCTGAAACTTTGCTGAAGCTGCTAGATATTTATGCAGTGGTTTATCAATTACTAAAATGTATTGGTTTGTCCATTTTCCTTGCATGATTTGCTTGACCGGCAGATCCCAGACATCAAGGAAGTTCTGCAAACAGAACACAAGCGTGATACCCATTTAAGGATGCTCTTTAGGCCTTTCAATACATGAGACTGAAGTCTGATAACCAGTAGATTTACACTCAAAGATGATGTACCAGTAAGGCGCTGTAGTCGGCGTTGAACGAGAAAGCGTGAACCAAATGTATGGTGAATCTCAACTCTATGGGGCAAGTAGTTTCTGAGATACAAAAAAAAAGTGAGCATGTGCGCACGTGCAGAGGCATCTCACCCCTGACTTATGGGAAAGGTGCAGCTGAGAGGTCCCTAACCACACACCAAATTAGAGCACAATCGGCTCAGCCGGTCCTGAGATATAGAATAGGGGTGTGGACATGCGCACATGCAGAGGCACCCCACCCCTGACTTGTGAAAAGGTGGCATCTTAGATGTCCATAACCACACGCCAAATTAGAGCACAATCGGCTCAGCCGGTCCTGAGATATAGAATAGGGGTGTGCCACCCCACCCCTGACTTGTGAAAAGGTGGCATCTGAGATGTCCATAACCACACGCCAAATTAGAGCACAATCGGCTCAGCCGGTCCTGAGATATAGAATAGGGGTGTGCCACCCCACCCCTGACTTGTGAAAAGGTGGCATCTGAGATGTCCATAACCACACGCCAAATTAGAGCACAATCGGCTCAGCCGGTCCTGAGATATAGAATAGGGGTGTGGACATGCGCATGTGCAGAGGCACCCCACCCCTGACTTGTGAAAAGGTGGCATCTGAGATGTCCATAACCACACGCCAAATTAGAGCACAATCGCCTCAGCCGGTCCTGAGATATAGAATAGGGGTGTGGACATGCGCATGTGCAGAGGCACCCCACCCCTGACTTGTGAAAAGGTGGCATCTTAGATGTCCATAACCACACGCCAAATTAGAGCACAATCGGCTCAGCCGGTCCTGAGATATAGAATAGGGGTGTGGACATGCGCACGTGCAGAGGCACCCCACCCCTGACTTGTGAAAAGGTGGCATCTGAGATGTCCATAACCACACGCCAAATTTGAATACAATCGGCTCAGCCGGTCCTGAGATATAGAATAGGGGTGTGGACATGCGCATGTGCAGAGGCACCCCACCCCTGACTTGTGAAAAGGTGGCATCTGAGATGTCCATAACCACACGCCAAATTAGAGCACAATCGGCTCAGCCGGTCCTGAGATATAGAATAGGGGTGTGGACATGCGCATGTGCAGAGGCACCCCACCCCTGACTTGTGAAAAGGTGGCATCTGAGATGTCCATAACCACACGCCAAATTAGAGCACAATCGGCTCAGCCGGTCCTGAGATATAGAATAGGGGTGTGCCACCCCACCCCTGACTTGTGAAAAGGTGGCATCTGAGATGTCCATAACCACACGCCAAATTTGAACACAATCGGCTCAGCCGGTCTCCTGAGATATAGAATAGGGGTGTGGACATGCGCACGTGCAGAGGCACTCCACCCCTGACTTGTGAAAAGGTGGCATCTGAGATGTCCATAACCACACGCCAAATTAGAGCACAATCGGCTCAGCCGGTCCTGAGATATAGAATAGGGGTGTGGACGTGCGCACGTGCAGAGGCACCCCACCCCTGACTTGTGAAAAGGTGGCATCTGAGATGTCCATAACCACACGCCAAATTTGAACACAATCGGCTCAGCCGGTCCTGAGATATAGAATAGGGGTGTGCCACCCCACCCCTGACTTGTGAAAAGGTGGCATCTGAGATGTCCATAACCACACGCCAAATTAGAGCACAATCGGCTCAGCCGGTCCTGAGATATAGAATAGGGGTGTGCCACCCCACCCCTGACTTGTGAAAAGGTGGCATCTGAGATGTCCATAACCACACGCCAAATTTGAACACAATCGGCTCAGCTGTTGCGAGTTTTTGCAAGAAAGCACCTTTCAACACTCCTCACGTGGCACGCGTCACACGCAGTGGTAGTCACCCGCATGAGTGAGCACCGGTCTCAAACATGGAAGGTTGGATGGGGCTGCTCACTGTAGGGTGTGTCACTCGGATACTTTTTCTTCCCGATCAAATTCTACCACCGATTTTATCATGCGCGGCATGTGTGGAAACAATTATATGTCATTCGTTCCTTCTTATCTTTTGCCTCCATCCGGCGCCGAGCGATCAAAGTTTCTCCCATTCCTTAACTATTGCGACCACAGCGCCCCTATCGGCGGGCAGTGGAACTACTTCACCGAGCGGTGTCCGTAAGTCGATGTGGCCTTTTTGGGAGAAAATAATCAGTAAAATGCGCATGAATATATTCCTGAGAAGATATTCGTCTTCACATATATGAACTAAGCAGTGAAACAACAGTGAAATCAGTGAATAACAATGTCGATATTAACAAGTGATAAGGAAATGTATGGACTTGCCGAAGTACAGATGCGTGACAAATGCTTGTCCGGAGCAGCAGAGCGCGGTCTAAATTAACTACAAAAAACGTACGAACTTGGACAAAAAGCACAAAACTCTGCTGATAACTAACAAACAAAAAACAAGTGCGGTAAACACTACCATCATAGTATGTATGTAGCGTTGTAGCAGCTACTACAATGGTGCGAATGAATCTAGCATCCAGTCAGGCTCTGTGTGAATGATTTTTTGCTAGTGACAGCTGGCAGTCTCCCACGGTGACGGAGCCTGCTGCAGATCCAGCCATGTCGTTGCGTTTCCCCGACCACGTTGCTGGCCGCCTCCGTTTACCGTTACCACCTTGACAGCACGTTCCACAGCGACTGTATGAACTGGATACGGGGGCACAACCAGCGGCGTGTTCCGGAGGCCATCCAGCTGTGCGTCGCTGAGAGCCATCGTCAGGGGCGGCTCGGTGATCAGCTCTGCATTCCAATCCAACAAGTCGGTGTACTTCTCGGCCGCGAAGTTGACTGACGGGAGCTTGAATGGTCGGACATTCTGCTGCTGCGACTGCCGGCGACACTGTTCTATCGTCGTTACCGCTTGGTCTCGCACTTCTGGGTCTGTATCAACGACCATGGCCAGTAAGAACGCCTCCGGGTGCGCCCAGTACGCGTTTCGCTGCAGTACTGGGCGAATGCTGTCCTGCAGTCCCTCGGGCATGAGTCGCAGCAATTCCACACTCCGCATCAGGTTCTTTGAGCCGTTTTCGCAGCTGCTGTGCAGTCGGATATTAAACCACATTGGAATGTAGGTGAACTGTAAAGTAAGACTTCCGCCCCTCCTCACTTTGCTATTTTGGTGACAAGATAAACCAATTGCCTATAACAGTATGAATATTCAGCCTTTGTGCGTACCTGGCATGGTTCACCGGTCCGATTTTTCGGTTGGCATCCTCTTCAGAGGTGTGACCATCCTCCACGGCCTTGGCCAGTGTGTACAGCAGCTGCTGATCGGTGCTCAGCTCCGAGAATACTGCCTCGGGCAGCTCTGGAACTTCACTGCTCACCGGCTGGAAGGTGCTGACTGGAAGGCGGTGTACGTTACCGCTGGCAGCCTTGCCGAGAAGGCCAGAAAATGACCTTGGTCCCGAGGTCTCTCCATCTAACTGACGGAACACCTCCCGTAGGTTCAGTTCATTTCCGTGTAACTGGAAAATGAACCAGTGTAGTGGCCGGTTTTTACTCAGTTCGAGAAGACGGCACACACCGCCATAGCGCCCCGTGTTCACAGCCGTGCCATCGCATCCAAGAACACATACGTCAGCGACGCTGGTATCAGCGATAGTATCGATTACTTTTGCTTAGTCCATTGCCCGGCCAGTGTCCGGTGTGAAGTGCCCGAGGTATTGGCCTCCTGGCTCAGCTACTACTGCCACATGCTCCTCTACTGTTTCTGTTGATCGTCCGACGGCGGTGCGATCTTTTCGGCCATCGAAATATAGAGCTCTGACATCTTGACCGTAGTCTCGCTCTCGCGCTTGGGCTGACACCTGTCTCAACCGATTTCTCTCCCGCCACACTTTTTTTGGGTCAACTGCCAGCGACGTGTCGTCCTTATCTATGCGATCGATGTCTTCTTGGAAGGCATTTATTATTGCAGCTACAGCACGATTTGATAGTCCAAACCGATCAGCCGCTAAAGCCGTATTGTCAAGTCTCTCCCGATTCAAATCTGTCGTATCGGTTCCGTGGACATTCCATTTCAAGTTTCCATCAGACGTGTTCACGGAGCTCTCACGGTCGTCTGTACTGCTGCCAGCCTGCAGACCAGACGGTCCAGCTTCCATGTAGTCGCTGGGGGCTGCAACTTCGCTGGGTCCCTTAGTTACTTCAGTCTCTTTCCCTGACAGATCTCCGGACTCGACCGATACCATACTCCGTCCTTCTTGCCGGGACAGACTCTGCCTCCGGTGTGCTGCTGCCTGACGCCGGCGACTCTCCAGTGTCCAAACCACCGATGAACTGCTTGCGGGGTCCCCTTTGATCCCTTAGAAACGTGACCTCGCCAGGCGGTACTCGGTTCCCTCGGGGGGCAGCTGCAGCGTTGCAGACATTTGCAGAGGGCTATGTCGAATAGCTTCCTGAAGAACTGTTGATTCATCTGTGCCCCCGACTTTTCATCTCATCTGTGCCCCCGTCTGATATAATTAACAGCGTCCTTGTTTGTCGGAAACTGATTTGATGGTAGGTCACACGGAGCTCCCAGAGCGAAGTGTTTGGACCGGCTACGTTTAGCCATAGCACTAGCGTATCACGGGGACGGGGCTCAAGGCACTAAACACTGGCCACAGTAGCGCACCGACCCACGGACGTTTCTTGACTGACTCACACCTCTGCTCGTCGCGTTGCGAGTCAGACATCTGGTGGTGTCGGAAGACAAGATCGTGTCGCCCCGTCATTGTCATACGACACGTACCGTCTCACTGACCGAGCGTGTTCGTCGCTCTCGGCCGGCATGGTCAGTTGCCCCCCCCCCCCCCCCCCCATTCACTGCCATTGAATGTCTACTGTGCGGTGCCTAATGAATCATGAGGCATTATGAAATACAAAATGATGATGTCACAGCTTTACTAACTTTTGAGACTAAGTAATGTAGCCCAAATCGAAACGGGGGACTTAGTTCTGCCAGCCGCCAATAGAGGCGCTGAGGTCGCCAATGTTAAGAGAATAGGAGAAACTTCGACCGCTGGGCGCCGGATGGCGGTTAAAGATGAAAGGAAACGAGTGGTAAATTTATGTGTTTGTGGGTGCAGCGCATGATAATATTGGTGGTAGAGTGTGCGCTGTGACAAGTGACACACCCTACAGTGCTCAGCAAAGAAGTCTGCTTGTCAATCGGACGTGTAGTTGCAGAGATGAGCTCAAAAGCGTCGCCACGGGTCGGGCCGGGCTCATATTCAGATTTTTGGCATATACCACGGAAGGATGAGCGAGCGCTTCGCTCGTAACCACTTGTTTTGGGATGCTCAATGTTCATGTCCATTTTCTTTTCTTTGAGAGTATTGATGTTTGTGATCAAGGATGCAGTCTACTTTATGCTTTCCCTGTTTTAATATGTTAGGTTAAGGTAGGTATGTGTAGGTAGGTTTAGGTAGGTATGTGTAGGTAGGTTTAGGTAGGTATGTGTAGGCAGTGTCCCAAAATTCCATTTTTGTTTGGGTGTCAGAGTGAAAAATTATAGCCCAAAAAAGACCATGAGAGTGTAAAATGATGTAGAAAATGGTACAATATTGATTTCTGCTTTGAATATGAAAAGCAGTAGTTTTCTTTTAAATCATGTATTTTTAGTCTATATTTATGTCTATTTATGTCAGAATCAATATACAAATTTATAATTTGGGAGTGGAAAATTCACACCTAAAATGAGGAGCAAGAGTGGAAAATTATTCATATTTAGGTGTCATTTCCAACCCAAATCGACAAATTTTGGGGCACTGTGTGTAGGTTGGTTTAGGTAGGTTTTTAGGTATGTGCTGTTAGAGAATCTGCTGGCCTGAGGCCTGACTCATTCATCCTTTTGTTTTCAGATATCACAATGCATCGTCTGATGCAGTCAGCTGTGTGTTTGGCCTTGCTGGGGCTGACCTTTGCTGCTGAAGCCACTGGCCCCAAAGTCACAGATAAGGTAATTTTCAAGGGCCTTCATTTTTTCCTTCAGATGACTAATATGTTTGTCAATGGCCTTTACCATGGTAGTTCAGTATTCTAAGTTTGTCATTTCTCATTTGTGGTGGGCTGTAATAAGATTCACTGAAGACAGTAGAAATTCGAAAACATATCTGGCAATATGTTCCTTTCATCTATTGTTACACAGTGTAGGTATTGTGGCAGTGACTTTGTATACCATAATGCAAGCAATGTTTAAAAACTGATCCCATTGCATTGAATAGCATTGATCGCATTGACCATTGTCACTGCTCCTGCCTTAGGAGAAGGTCTTGACGTTGACCTCAGCTGATTTTCAACCTTGAGTACATACAATGTATGTATGCCGCTTACTTCTAGTGAACTGACACTGTGATTGGATGTAATCACACAGGGTCGATGCAACAAGCTTTGCATATAAATATACCAGTGTCCCAGGAATACATCAATTTTTTTCTTTCTATATTTTTGTATTGGCAAAATATCCTAAGTCAGCCATTCAAACATGAGTATGCTCCTGTTTGCTGTCTTCATTGTTGCACCTTCATGTCCTCATACTGACAGTGAGACCCAGCTTCATTGTCTGTCTGTCCTCTGACCCTGACTCCACCCTCGCCTCCCGACAGGTATGGTTTGACATCACCATCGGCGGCGAGGCGGCCGGACGCATCGAGATCGGTCTGTTCGGCAAGACGGTGCCGAAAACGGTGAAGAACTTCGCCGAGCTGGCCACCAAGCCGGTCGGCGAGGGCTACAAGGGCAGCAAGTTCCACCGCGTCATCTCCGACTTCATGCTGCAGGGCGGCGACTTCACCCGTGGAGACGGAACCGGAGGTAGGTCCGATACAGACGTCCTGGTCGGACTTTGTTCTGTCCAGCTAGGAAAACGGGACTTGCCTCTCATGCTCATGCATACTTATTTACTGGATTGTTTGTTACACAATGCTCATCTTACATCTCTCTGTTCTAGACATGCCTTTATTGAATCTTGTTGTTTAACCCGCGCCGTGCCGGGGGGGGGGGGGGTGTTTAGACACCCCCTCAGGTTTTTCGAGGATAGCGGAAAAACGGCGGCGCTGCGCGCCGCCGTTTTTGGCACAGCTGTTCGGGCATCAATTGCCCACATTATGTAAAAAAATACCTCTGATCATCTCAGGTCAGGTCACCAGACCAGGTCGCATGACCCCACCTCCAAAAAAAAACTTTTGGTCGTACCACAGTCACAGTTTTTGGATGATCAGTTTTACATTTACAGGATTTCATAAGGTCATATATATCTACAATTCGTTTATCTTGAATTTGTTATATTGGCGACCTAAGGTCGGGTCAATTTCGTGACCTCCCCAAGTCAATTGGGAAATATTAAAATGCTTCCTATTTCAAGGATACGCAAGATATCAGTATAATTCCTATAATTCCTTCTGGATCATGTTATTACAGGCCATTCTTGATGACCTAGGTGCCATTTTTGTTCAGTGACCCCTACAAGGTCAACCGAGGTCATCCGAGGTCACAACAGTTGTGTCAAGAACTCTCGACATAATGACAATAGAGAATTGAAACCGACACCAATGTGTTTGTCTCGTCGAGGCACGTCTTCCCATATGCAATATGACCTACTTCGGTCACCACTTGACCTTGACCTGAGGTCAAATTTGTAAGTTGACCTAACCTGGTCAACAATAATATGAGTCGGAGCGCCTTGACGAGACAAACACGATGGCATCAAAATTATTTCCTTGCCGTTATTAGGTAAAAAGCTATTCGTGAAAAACTGTTATGTAAAAAAATAGCCTTTTTGACATTTGATGAGCTCTGAAGCCTAAACTAATGACCTGAGCTCATCTGAGGACACCTTGCAGATTGCATTTTTCAAGAGCTTTCAATTGCTTTTTTTCGTTTGTTCCTAGCCATCATAGTTCCTGTGATATCTGGGGGTTTCTGGAGCGAAGTCCTAAAACTGGCAAATTTGACCTTCGATGACCTCTGGTGACCTTAATATTGACTTGAGGAAAAAATATCCGAAGTACTTTCGATTGTCCTTGTTGAGAGCTTTCGAACGCCTTTTTCCCGCGTCTTTCTAGCCCTTTTAATGTTCGAGTTAGATGGGGGTGTCTAACCCTCCCCCCCGCACGGCGAAGGTGTCGCCGAGCACCGGCACGGCGCGGGTTAAGACTGGGTTAAGTCGTGTGTTGTGTATGAAACTATTTGAAGCATTGCGAGTTTTGTGCTCAATTGCTCATTATGCTGCCAAGTGCCTGCACACGACAGTGTTGTCACCGTGCGTCCCGCCTCAGGCCGCAGCATCTACGGCGAGAAGTTCGCCGACGAGAACTTCAAGCTGAAGCACTACGGCGCCGGCTGGATGTCGATGGCCAACGCCGGCAAGGACACCAACGGCAGCCAGTTCTTCATCACCGTCAAGAAGACCTCCTGGCTGGACGGACGTCACGTCATCTTCGGCAAGATCATCAAGGGAATGGTACGTTACGCTGACTTCGTTGGCGGCCTCGTGGCTGGATGAACAGCTACATGGTGCTTGGACTGCAGCCTCAACAACTGCAAAAATACGGCATTGTTGTAGTTCGGTATGGTGCGGGGGGGGGGGGTGATCGTTATCATTCTTCATCATCATATTTTATCATCGCCAGTAACATGCTACATAACTGCAAAACATACGTATGCAAATAATGTAGCGTTTGTTTTAATTGACCTTAAATAACCCCGAGGATAGTAACGCAGTGGTATCTAAGCTGTGCGCTGTGCACAGTAACTGGGCCCTGCGCCGATCCGAGCAGTGCCCATGCCGTGCGACACTAACTGCCTGCGTCCTTCACTGCTCTGACTGTGCCGCCCTGTGCCCTCAGGACGTGGTGCGTAAGGTGGAGAACGGCAAGACTGACGGCCGCGACAAGCCCGTCAAGGACGTGGTGATCGCCGACTGTGGCCACGAGACGCTCGCAGAGGCAGACTACTTCTCCGTCACCAAGGACGACGCCACTGAGTAAACTCGCGGCCAGACTCGAGAGAGACTCGAGAGAGAGACTTCTCGAAACTTCGAGACTCCGATACTCTGAAGACATAGGCGCCGCCCGAGATTCCGAACGGCGGCCCGGAGGGAGGGGTGGAGTTGGAGGAGGAGAGGGTCACAGGTGCGCATGTGACGTGTGCATTATAGATTTGGAATTAGTTTCAGTGGAGATTGCATTGCGTGCTTGGCACGTTAGCTGTCTGCTGTGGTCACTATTTGTGACGGGGCTCATCGCGGCAGAAGGAACGTTTTACTGTTTAACTGTTTTAGGGTCGAACTGTGCATTGTCTGGGCCTCATTCCAAGCTCCAAGCGTCAATAGATCAGCCTTTTGCTCATGTTGGGCTACCATATCGGCCTGTTCGAAATAAACGCTGAGATTGATCGTGTTGTGTTCGATGCAGATGATTTATCCAAGTTACGCGCCTGTTATAACCACGAAAAAAAATGTTCAAACCAATTTTTCGAAGCAACAACTAACGGGCTGATCTCCGCGTGATTGGTCCTATAGTGCTGTTATGTCACTATTCCCTGCTGTGAACGGCATATCGCCAGGCATGCTAATTTTCGGCGATAACGTTTTAATGTATCAACTAGCATGAGCTAATTTCTCGCAATGGACGTGGCAGGCCCTGGGCTAATTATTATTCTAAAGCTTGGTTAGTGTTAAACGAAAATGTAGGGCACTTTCCATTCACCGTTAATGTAAATGTTAAAGATAATAATGAGCTCGGATACAGGCTAGCGCCTGGTCGTTCTGTAGTCCCGACCTCTACTCCGCCCACCACTCGCATCCGACCGGTCACGGGTCGGACAGCGCCGGTTCAAGGTCAGCCAGGACTGAGCTAAGTTATGACGTCAGAGCATAGCTCCACCCTTTCACGATAGCCTCTACCCACCGATTGAATTCCCAGCGCGAGTTTTAACATTGCGAGTGAATGGCAAGTGCCCTAAATTTTCATTTGGCATTACCCGACCTTATAATACAAATTGGCGCAGGGTCTGAAATATCCACTGCGAGAAATTAGTTCATGGCAGTTGATTCCTTCAAAGTTATCGTCAAAATTAGGGTCTGCCGTTCACAGTAGTGTAATAGCCCCCCCCCCCCCCCCCCCCCCTTAAAGGGCTGGCACAAATAAACAACTGTTTTATTTGATACAGATCCAGTTTTTGAACTCATAAAACATCAGTTAAGCCTTGAACTAACGCCAGTTCCCTCGAGTTATATAAACTACAATATATGGGATTTGTAGTGATGTATAGGCAATATCCTCTACATATAATTCCCAGGTTATCCAAAACTTGAATTTTTCTTTGGGATCCAGCTGGACCTAGAGTCTGGATTGTACCATAAATTGCATTGTATTCTGCATGGTTTAAAGTATGCTGAACCGCGATATGCGATTGTACCACTGTTTTACACTGCGCCACATGGGTGGATCGCTTCTGCCCATCAGACTTGTAACCGGCTCAGAGTTGAGTTATGAATCGACTCATGAGGCGGACATTTTTGGATGAGTCATGAGTCGAGTCGATTCAATCACACAACAAAACAGCACTTGAGTTTTGGATGAGTCTAGTCGAAATATTATTTTTAAACAGCATTTGCGCGTCAAGGGTCAGGTCAGTGCTTAGGCTGTTGAGTCAGACTTGAGTGTCAACTTAAAAAAAATCCCTGAGCAAAACAGTTTACACTAGATAAAGTGCGATTCTGCTGAGGACTCGACCCCCACCCCCGGTCAACATAATTAAACTTGTGATGATGAGTCAAATTGACTAGACTCAAATATATTTTGAGTAGTCTATTCAATTTTTTTAAACCACGAGTCAAGATTCGAGTCGATTCAATAAAAAATCAGTTCTTGAGTCAAGAGTTGAGTCCATAGGCGTAGGAACAGGGGGGGAAGCCGCCCCCCCCCCACATTTTTGATTTTAACATTACGCCTATGGGCGTTGCATGGAAAGAATCGACTTCAGAATGCCTCCTGCCCCCCAACTTGAACATAGTTCCTACGCGCCTGGTTGAGTCGATTCATTTTTGTGAAACACCACTTGAGTCAAGAGTTGAGTCGATTCCTTTCTTTTGAAACACCACTTGGGTCAAGAGTCGAGTCAGTTCTTCGGCTGTTGAGTCAGACTTGAGTCGACTCAAAACAATTTGAGTCGCTACAAGTCTGCTGCCCATGCGCTCTGCGGTTAGTGCGGATCTGCGCCCTCCCGATGCGCGCGCCACCGCCTTCGGTGCGGCGTCTTTACAAAGTTACGCTTCACGCCTTTGCCGCTGGATGGTGTAAGGTTGGCGGCCTCTGTCTCGCCCGTCAACTCTCGCGGGCCACGCCGGCTGCGGGCGAAAGTTGCGCGGGGTCGGCAGAGCAGTGCCGTCAGAGAACGCGCCTGGCCAAGAGGGGTGACGCGGCACAGTGGTGAACTGGTGTAGAGATAGGCGCGCCCTCCGCCTCAGCCGCCCGCCTGCGAGGCGCGTCTTCAGTCGCTATGGTGCAGGGCTGCGTGGCTTGCCCTCCCTGTGACCACGAGTGTGAGTTTTCGCGCCTGGGACCGTGAGCGCCGCCCCCGCCCCCGCCCCCGCCGGACGCTTTTCCCGCGTGCGTGCCGTCCCCGTGCGAGAGTCACCATGTCGCGAAAGCTGCTCAAGTTCCTGATCCTGTTCGACAACTCGACGCTGCTATACTTCCCCGGTCAGTTCGTCAGCGGCCGCGTGCTCGTCGAACTCGAAGATGAGACGTCCGTTCAAGGTGAGAAGTTTTCCCATATAAATGTAATTACAGATCACGAGATAACTGGACGGTTTTTGCCGGCAGGCAAGAGTTATCTTATGACATGTTAAAATGTAGCTCATTATGTCATGCCAAGTTATGAAATAACCTCGTGGATGCTTAAGATGGTATTATTTTCAGTTCAGACGGTACTATGTCGGAAAATAGGAATGTTTTCTGATGCGATCATTTCTGTCAAAATTCTTCGGTTCTCATATCCTGAAAATCTAGATAAGATGTCGCAATTATAGACAACAGTATAGGTGTGAGACACCGGAGATAAGCCCGAAACTAGGCCCGGTTGTGTCAAACCTTACAACACTATTTTACTGAATGTACGAAGCGCATTGAACTTCCCCGTTCCCTTTTGATACTTAGTAATTACCGAAATCACTTAATTGGTGCCGTGATTTTTCGTGTGGCCGGGCGTATGGCTGGTCTCGTGATGGTCTCATGATTCCCGGTAGCATGAACGCCGACCCACAACTGCAGGTCGACACGTGCTAGGATTACATGCGATGAAATCATATTTGATAAAGCTGCAAAAATCCTTAGTCCATAAGTCCACCGCAATTTTAATTTGTTGCGTGCTTTGTAAGCTCCGACTTTAAACCAAAGTGTGACGGTTAGTGGTGGGATATTGATATGCTGCACCGTACCGACTGACGCTATAACGTGTTGTTACCTCGGAATTCATGGTAGATAGGATTTCATTTTTGATGGTGGAGTTCCGGTATATAAGCTTTTTGAAAATAAGCATTACAACTGCAATGACGCTGAGACATTCGGCTTATGTAGGTATCGATCTCAGGAAGAGATCCCATGTCTAAAAGCTTGACAAAATCAATCAACGTTAAAGCTGCTATAGGCATTCCCACCAAAACACGACAGGCGGATCTGAGATTCCATTAGATGTTTCGAAGAAGACATGCGTGACTGATGTCGCATCAGACAGAATTTCGAGGAAAACATTAACAATTTCTCTATGGTCTTACGAGGTTCTTGATCAGATAGGATCTCACGATAACATTTCTCAATGGTTCCGGGCTCAAGGATATCACAAACATGAAATATGATATTTTATTTAAAGATTTGACATCCGTCAATAATATTACGAAAATATCTACGATATCCAACATTGTTCATCCAGTCATGGACGGACATTATGACTCCTAATATTGGATCTGGTCAATCTCTCACAACTATTTGGAGGCGCGAGGCCGTATTCTTGCGGTAAACATACATCAAAGTTACTGACCCCAACAGCTACAGGCACTAAGCAGCGCGGCGTTCTGTCCTTCCCGGCTCTTAGGGTCTCTTGTATCCGTTCTGCCCTGCCCTTCCCGGCTCTTAGGGTCTCTTGTATCCGTTCTGCCCTGCCCCGCCTGCGGCTCTCGGGGTATCTTGTATCCGTTCTGCCCTGCCCTGCCCGGCTCTTAGGGTCTCTTGTATCCGTTCTGTCCTGCCCTGCCCGGCTCTCGGGGTCTCTTGTATCTGTTCTGCCCTGCCATGCCCGGCTCTTAGGGTCTCTTGTATCTGTTCTGTCCTGCCCTGCCCGGCTCTCGGGGTCTCTTGTATCCGTTCTGCCCTGTCCTGCCCGGCTCTCGGGGTATCTTGTATGAGTTGTATCCGTTCTGTCCTGCCCTGCCCGGCTCTCGGGGTCTCTTGTATCTGTTCTGTCCTGCCCTGCCCGGCTCTCGGGGTCTCTTGTATCCGTTCTGTCCTGCCCTGCCCTGCTCTCGGGGTCTCTTGTACCCTTTCTGTCCTGCCCTGCCCGGCTCTCGGGGTCTCTTGTATCCGTTCTGCCCTGTCCTGCCCGGCTCTCGGGGTATCTTGTATGAGTTGTATCCGTTCTGCCCTGCCCTGCCCGGCTCTCGGGGTCTCTTGTATCCGTTCTGCCCTGCCCTGCCCGGCTCTTAGGGTCTCTTGTATCCGTTCTGCCCTGCCCTTCCCGGCTCTTAGGGTCTCTCTTGCATCTGTTCTGTCCTGCCCTACCCAGCTCTCGGGGTCTCTTGTATCCGTTCTGTCCTGCCCTGCCCAGCTCTCGGGGTCTCTTGTATCCGTTCTGTCCTGCCCTGCCCAGCTCTCGGGGTCTCTTGTAACCGTTCTGCTCTGTCCTGCCCTGCCCTGCCCGGCTCTCGGGGTCTCTTGTAACCGTTCTGCTCGACTCTCAGAGTCTTGTATCCGGAAGTAGCTGCCTATGTCCAAGAGCATGACTGGATACTCTAGAGGCCTGCAAGTGGACGCCTGACGGCTGCAGCGCACCTCTGTTGACTGCATCGGCCGCTGCACAGTGCACACTGAACCCGCACAGCAGTGGCGGCGGATACACTGAACCCGCACAGCAGTGGCGGCGGATACACTGAACCCGCACAGCAGTGGCGGCGGATACACTGAACCCGCACAGCAGTGGCGGCGGATACACTGAACCCGCACAGCAGTGGCGGCGGATACACTGAACCCGCACAGCAGTGGCGGCGGATTGCATTTTCGGATGGGGGTAAAGCAATCTTCAGGGGCCCCCGGAGCGTCAGAGCCCCCTCTTAGGATCGATTCAGGGGCCCCCCGGAGCGTCAGAGCCCCCTCTTAGGATCGAGGGCTCCCTCGCCTCCTGGAATGAGGCCCCCCTCAAACCGGATGATGGCTATCTCATACCGACCGAGAGAACTCCCTCAGGACGACCGAGGACCGACCAAGAGCATCTCAGGCTGACCGAGGGCACATTCAATGCCCTCTGGCAATTTGTATCGACCAAACAAGAAAAGAAAATCGACATTTCCGGATGGCACCTCTTACAAACTGATGGGGGTGTGAGGGGGGGAAACCATATGTTTGCCCCCCAACTTCTTGAGTGGGGGGGGGCAGCTGCTCCCCCTGCCCCCCCCCCTTCGCCGCCCCTGCCGCATAGTCCACACTGCACCGCATGCAGAGCGTACAGCATGTCCTTGGTGTTGTGGGCCTCCTGCGAGGCGCCGCGGGCTGCTGCGCTGCTCCAGCGCTGCACATATCATACCGGTCTGTACCGGTGTGCGGTCCGCCGGGCCAGACTACAGACGTGAGATGACGCCACGGCTGCTGCAGAAATATCGCCTGAGATACGGGGTTCAGTGATTGGGAGATGGAGGCAGGACAAGCTTGGCGTGGAGAGTTTCTCCATGTGTTGGCCGTAAGACAGTAAGAGCGAGTCGTAGACATGGGTCAAACGAGGCGTTGACAAGCGGTGGTGCAACGCACCCACCCGTAATGTATGAGTGAAATCTACGGTGGTGGGCGGAGACGGATACGGATACGGTGGTGGGCGGAGACGGATAAATTCCTATTCATCGCAGCAACAATGGGTTCTGTTCCACCAAGGCTGCAGGAGATGTATTCTTGTTTTACGATGCTTCCTGCACGCAAGGGCGGATCCAGCCGGCCGTTGGGGGGGGGACCGTTTTTGGCAGACCTTACCTACCCCTAATTTCGAATTTATTCCCGAATTTGGGCCACTTTATTTTGCAATCACACGATTTTTAATGATTTCTTAATTTTTATATTTTGGTGTTTTTTTAGCTTTTCGACCTCTTGGGATATCGAAAAAGGAAAGATGTCAGCTTGCAGTTTGCATTGTTCCGAGATTGCCTTACACTGAGCAAAACTATGTCAATTGTCAGCTGTACTCAGGGGTGTCGCCGATAATTTTTGAGTGGGAGGTCGGCTGAAATGACGAGAAAAAATACGCCAATTTTGTATGCGTTTATTTAAGCCTTTGCAGTAAGCAGCATTTTTAATGTGGATGTTCGTGTTATAGTAGGTAGGTACTTGTTATGGAGCGCCGCCAAGCGGCGCGAAATTTGTACGGGTTTGCCTGATAAAACCCAGAAACAGAGGCGGTTAGCCTTGCCAGGCACGTAGCCCAGGGGAGGGGGGCGGCGGGTGCGGCATCCCCCCCCCCTCCCCCCCTGGAGGTCAGGAGGGCCCTTTTTGCCGGCGGAGGGCATTTTTCGGCGCGCTGCGCGCGCCGAAAAGGGCCGACGAGACCGCGCGAAGCGCGGTATCATGGGCTCTTTACCACGCGAAGCGTGGTCTTTAGAGAGTTTAAAGCATTTCAGAGGCCCTTTAGGGCCACCAGGACCCTTTCTGAGAGACCAGAGGGCCCCTCGGACGTTCAAAAGAGCCCTGTGCATGTCAGAGGGCCCCTGGCCAGACCGAAAGGGCCCCTGAACGGGTCTGAGGGCCCCCTGAACACGGGGGGCATGGCCCCGTTGCCCCCTGGTTCCGCCCTTGCCTGCACGCAACGCCGCCATTAGCCCCTAATATAACCCTGACTGTGCATCTATCACCAACCTCATGATTCGAGTTGTGTGCATCTGTCACTAACCTCATGATCCGAGTTGTGCGCATCTGTCACTAACCTCATGATCCGAGTTGTGCGCATCTGACACTAACATCTTGGTCCGAGTTGTGCGCATCTCATCCTTCTGCCTTGCCGTATTTTTTTTGCCAGATGTGAGACAAAGCCAGCGAATAACGTAAGCCTGATGATGTGATCTTTCTCAGACTAGTATGGCTGAATGGCGGATATCTCATTTTATTCTGATATCGGTTGCCTGATAGTAAGACTAGCTCTGCTTTCTTTGTCTGCGATATCTGACGTCAACCAATCGTGCAACAATGTCGGGAGAGGAAGAAAAAGAATCACACGACTTCGGAAGCTGACATGACAATGCCCGAGAGTGCGGTGCATTGCAGTGGCCGCTGACGGATACAAGCCTGGCAAGTTTCTGAAATTCCGCTCCTGCCAGCACACACGTGCGGCTTCTCGAAATCGGTTTATGCCTCAGCAAACATGAACTACGTTGTTCTCAGTGTGGTTTCGAGATATTTTGTCTTCGTCACGTTTCTCTAATAGCGTGGTCATGCTCACGGAATATGCTGTGACCATTCACGTCGTGAATGGGAGATGAAAGTTTACTCTCCAAGAACTGCAGTCTGGGATACTGCGTAACTTCTCAGCAAACCTTCCAAGGTAATCAGGCCTGTGACATGTTACTTTGTTTCACAGCCACTTAATTAGACATTAATTGGCGGAAGTGTCTGACAACAGCAAAGCTCTTCAGCCTTTTCTTGAGAGTACTATTTTGGTGTCGATGTTATGTCCATTAGTAGTGAGCCCGTATTAACGATCAAGATATGTGCGGCCTGCGCACATTTTAAGAGTTTGTTAGCTGTGTGCGTATAAACTTTATTTCATGTTGTTTTTATTCGAGGTGGAGGTTACAGGATTACGAGGACTAGATTGGACATTTGAAACATAAGTGAGGAAGCCTTCTTCCCAGCCTGGACAGGGAAACATGGTCATTCATTCCCATTACGCCAGTTCCCGGCGGTGGTTCACGAGCTATATGCATGTGTTCGTGACCCTCGCTTTCCAGGCGGGCGCGTTTACATGGCGGAAAACGTGTCCGAGAGGAGGTTTTTGCTGAGTGGTACTCTCCACGTGAAGAACATGGCTGTGCCGGAGCGGCCCGCTTACTCGGTGGTCGCGGGGTCGGACAGGCGGGCCGGGAGGGCGCCGCTCGCCAGCAGAAGACAATGGCTGCTGCCGCCCATCAATAGCGGGAGGAGACCAACTATCGCTGCGTCTTGCCTTTCACACGCTTCAGCTAGAGAGGTGAAAAATCAGCGAAAATTTGCCACACAATTGAGGAAACGTTAAAAGTCATGTCACAAAAACACCACACAGAAGCTATTCATCTATAGGAATATTCAAACTTCTAAAAACTGCACGTTCGAGGGCTTCCGCTAACTGATGAGGGTGTTACTACGTGACCCAGCCGCCCGCAGACTGGGGGGGGGGGGCACTGTGCGTGACCCGAGGGACAGTCGCGTGCGTCCTGTGTGTCTCACGAACCAGCGAGCGTGACGCGGTGGGGGGGGGGGGGCGGGGGCGGTCACGTGACCGCGGCGCCCAGGTGGAAGGCCGACCCTCCCGGCTGGAGTCAACAATGGTGCCGGTTCCGCCAGCATGGCGGCACCGCTTCAGACGATGGACCATTGTTAGCTGGTTTATACAGTCACGTTAAACGGTCAATGCTAGTGACATTGGTGATCGCATAGAAAGATTATAACTTTGTGAAGCTTGACGAACACACTTTCTTTCTTCATTGACAAAACAAACAGGGCCGAAAATGTTGATAATATGCTTGACCTAGTTCAAATGCTGGCTTGACATTGACGGAAAGTCTGTTATTAGTGACGTATGAGACAATGTCAAACTATAATCACAAAAACGCACATTTTACAGTTGACAAAGGTCTAACCTAAAAACGGTACCTCAATCCATCCTGAACATTTTGTAGTTATTCGTTGCTACACGATCATGGCCATGGGGAAATTTTGTTTGATACATTTTTTTAAAGATAAATATTCACATAATCATAACCACTGTGCCTATATTATGGTGGCCTGATTGCAAATATTGTATTTAACTTTTATATTGTCTAGGTCTCTTACTATTCGTTCTCAGATGTAATGTATCAATGCATACCTAAATGTAGCGGAGCTGGTAACTTTTGTAACTATATGAGTATAATGATGGCGATGATCTCCTATTAAAGGTCTAGTAATTTCAATACGTGATGCATCTCGATGATAAATTCTCACGAGTCTCGTGTGTGAAACGCCCTCTCCAAATATTATACCAGCGATCCCAACCACGCTACTGAGAAGCATCCCATTATACTGGAGAAGCATCCCATCAGACTGGAGAAGCATCCCATCAGACTGGAGAAGTATCCCATCAGACTGGAGAAGCATCCCATCAGACTGGAGAAGCATCCCATCAGACTGGAGAAACATCCCATCAGACTGGACAAGCATCCCATCAGACTGGAGAAGCATCCCATCAGACTGGAGAAGCATCCCATCAGACTGGAGAAGCATCCCATCAGACTGGAGAAGCATCCCATGAGACTGGAGAAACATCCCATCAGACTGGAGAAACATCCCATCAGACTGGAGAAGTATCCCATCAGACTGGAGAAGCATCCCATCAGACTGGAGAAGCATCCCATCAGACTGGAGAAACATCCCATCAGACTGGATAAGCATCCCATCAGACTGGAGAAGCACCCCATCAGACTGGAGAAGCATCCCATCAGACTGGAGAAGCATCCCATCAGACTGGAGAAGCATCCCATCAGACTGGAGAAACATCCCATCAGACTGGAGAAACATCCCATCAGACTGGAGAAGCATCCCATCAGACTGGATAAGCATCCCATCAGACTGGAGAAGCATCCCATCAGACTGGAGAAGTATCCCATCAGACTGGAGAAGCATCCCATCAGACTGGAGAAGCATCCCATCAGACTGGAGAAGCATCCCATCAGACTGGAGAAACATCACATCAGACTGGAGAAGCATCCCATCAGACTGGAGAAGCATCCCATCAGACTAGAGAAACATCTCATCAGACTGGAGAAGCATCCCATCAGACTGGAGAAGCATCCCATCAGACTGGAGAAACATCCCATCAGACTAGAGAAGCATCCCATCAGACTGGAGAAGCATCCCATCAGACTGGAGAAGCATCCCATCAGACTGGAGAAGCGTCCCATCAGACTGGAGAAACATCCCATCAGACTGGAGAAACATCCCATCAGACTGGAGAAATATCCCATCAGACTGGAGAAACATCCCATCAGACTGGAGAAGCATCCCATCAGACTGGAGAAGCATCCCATCAGACTGGAGAAACATCCCATCAGACTGGAGAAGTATCCCATCAGATTGGAGAAGCATCCCATCAGACTGGAGAAGCATCCCATCAGACTGGAGAAGCATCCCATCAGACTGGAGACTTCAACGAGACACACAGCAGCATCAGGAACCTCAATCCAACACAAACCACTAACACTCAGGAACTGCAACACAGCACAAGACACGAACACTCAGAAACCGCAACGTGGGACAAGACACGAGCACCCAAAAACCGCAGCGCAAAACACGACACAAACACCCAGGAACCACACCGCACCACAAAACAGCGTTACCGACCTCTGACTACATAACTGTACCGGCGGTTTTGCGCAGGAGATAACAGTACACCGGCAGACTTCTCCGGAACATCTAACAGTATCGGGTGGATGCAACACGGACCACAAACTCTCTCAGTCGGGTCATGTGGGCGGACTGGAATGCTCGAACTGCCGAACCGGTCTGGAATAGAATGGCTGGGTTCGGCTGGGCTGCCAACAATGACCCCATGGTAGACGGGCGAATCGTTTCCGGGAAAGGGAGTTGGGGAGGGAGAGGGGGAGAGAGGGGGAGAGAGAGAGAGAGAGAGAGAGAGAGAGAGAGAGAAAAAAAAAATTACAGATACAGAAAGAAAGGCAGATTTAGATAAAAAGGAGGAGAGAGGAATGGAAAGACATGAACTAGAAATGACTAGGAAAAATTATAGAGGAGAAAATCAATAAGAAAATAAATCCTGCGAAGAGCGAAGGGGATAAGATGAACTGTGGGAAAATCGCGAAAAGGGAACAATTAAAGAAAAAAAGTGGCAGACTAATAGAAAGAGGGGGCGGGAGTGAGGAAGAGGGGGAGAAGTTTTGGCTGACGATCCATCACGGCTGTTCATCTGTTGAATAGAAATGAGTAATGGCGCACCCCACATGGGCTGGGTTTTCTTGTGTTTGGACAATAGCTTGATGGATGAGAGCGATGATCAATTCGTTAGTTTTGCTTTCTTGCCAAGGCGGTATTTTAGTGAGGTGCATTGACCTCGTTCTGTGCTGAACCAGTCGGTTCTATGCCTGTTCTGGCCATAATCGGCTGCATTTCATAGAACACTCTTGGTCTTTAACAGTTTAACTTAGAGCTGTGAATGCTGTTTTCCTACCTGCAAACGTTTCATATGCTTAAACGAGCCTTTTGCAAAGGCGTTTCCCGAACTGTGCTCTTATAAGAGCACATGTGCAATATACACAGTTGTGTTCACTTCAGTTATGTTCATGCTCAGTACAGCTATACATATGGCTAACGTGTATGTATAAACCATGCTGAAATTTCTGCCTGTTCTTGATGACCGATATGACAATATAACTGTCTATCATTGCTTTGCAGGTGTATTCTTCCACGTGGTCGGGGAGGGTACCGTCAAGGTCAGTGACCGGCAGAATCAGAAGCACGTAGACAAGGAGAACTACATCGACTTCAAGATGAGACTCCTTGGAGAACCAGGTACGCCTAGCAAGGAGGTGATAGTTCTGTACCTAAACCAAGGTGAATCTAAGGCTGTGCAAATGTTTTGCTTGTTATCTTACCGTGTGCTTCAAGGAACTAAGGGCAGTCGCCAGAATAACGATGAGTCACATGTAGCCAAAGACGAAAAAAGCAACAAATCAACAGATGTTTATGACATTAACGTATACAGACCAGTAATAAGTGTCTTCTGCCATGGTATACAATGCAAATAAATTATGTAGCTTTACTATTTTAAAGGGAAGTTAAATACCATTTGTATTAACAAACCGGACGACGCACAGCTGTGTAGTGCGCCGCCCGTGTTAACGAGCCTCCGATTACGAGCTGCCGGTCACGGCCGCACCGGAGAACAATCGTCTGTGGAGCGCAGACTGCGGAAACTCATCAGCGGATCGCCGCCACCGCCACCGTCATAGAGCTCTGGTTCTGCGCACCAGGCCGGCCTCGCGCCTCTGGCTAAACGCTGGGACCGGGAGCGAGACCTGGGCAGGGGCTGGGACTGGGACTGGGACGGCGGACTGCGGACTGGGACTGGGACTGGGACTGGGACTGGGACTGGGACTGGGACTGGGACTGGGACGGCGGACTGCGGACTGGGACTGGGACTGGGACTGGGACTGGGACTGGGACTGGGACTGGGATTGGGATTGGGACTGGGACTGGGACTGGGACTGGGACTGGGACTGGGACTGGGATGGCGGACTGGGACTGGGACTGGGACTGGGACTGGGACTGGGACTGGGACTGGGACTGGGCCTGGGACTGGGACTGGGCCTGGGACTGGGACTGGGACTGCCGACTGCCGACTGCCGACTGCCGACTGCCGACTGCGGACTGGGACTAGGCCAGTGATCGGGGCCGGGTTAACTGGATCTAACAGGATTTAACCGGTCCAGGAGCAGTCACGACCCCGCCGTCGTTTGGTGGCCGCCGACTGGTCTTCCCATTGTTGCGTTTGGTCAGGGCAGTCTTCCTGACCGTGTATTGTATTAATCATATACCGCTAACTGAGTTGTCCGTGACGAGAATAATGATATTCTACTTGAGTCACTGCGTGAGTTGGTAAGTCGTTAGGTATTCATATTTTTCCACGCGACGAAGAAGCAGTGAACAAGATGAATGTTCCTAATGGCACGTGGGCAATTAATGACTCTAGTGCGTTAGCCATAACTACGCTCATTTAGCAAATTATGATTTGTTTGAAGAACTTGAGAAGTATGTCAGTAGTGTGAGGCTTTGAAACTAAGTAATATTGCCTGATTTTCTTATTTTACTTCCACATTATTTCCGCAGCGTTCCTGATTAGTTTTATATCGCAAGGATATTTTGTGGCGAAGTGGCATAATTCCAGTGAGTTCCCAAACCCTTAATGATTGGGAATGTTCACAGGCTTCTGACAAGGATACAAATAATTGTGCCTGGAAATGTTTATCAGACAGGAGATTCGGGGCGAAACTAAATCAGAGATGGTGGATTACTGTATGAGAAAGAGCTTTCTATAGAATGTGACCAAGTGATCAGCGCACGGTATTCGTCACTGCAAGTATAATAGTATGTTGCACATCGCTTATGTCGTCGATTTACAGGTGAATACAGGTGAATACAGATAATTTAATAAAGCCTTTAAATAAAGCTAATTTAATCCCGGTCTAATTTGCCACGAAGGTGAATATTTTAACTTTTCTAGATTGTATGTCAATCAACACGACACTGATCAAAACTTATCATGGGCAAGATCAAACTTCTATGCAGACTTTAAACACAGAATATTGTGCGGTCCTAGCAACTTGATATCGTTGGCTATATGCATACATTGCCAGTGAAACGCCCTTATAAGGTCGAAAACCGAGCGGGCCGTTCTTAAGCATTCGTTGTAAATGCGAAGAACACTTAAGAACCGTAATTGTAATTTAAAAAGGCAAGGCAAATTGCTTACCGACCGTATTGGTTGTAGTTCATGTTGCGCTGTTACCATTGGTACGCCATGCCCTAACAGCGCCTTCATTTCCCGAGTCCGTGTTTTAAAAGTTTATACATTTTCATTTTACATGGTAACTTGGTTTGGTTTGATCAACGGTCTGTGCAGAATCATTTCCTTGATCTTTGCGCAGTATAAACAGAAGAGCATTGCCAGTGGGCCAGACTTGTAAAAATAAAGCACCGCGGGCTGGAGACTGCAGTAGCTCACACAACAGTAACACCAAACCCTGGAGACTGCAGCAACTCACGCAACGCCGTAGGGATGACCTATAAAATGCACTTTTCCTAGGGATAAAAAACTCAGAACCTGTTCCACGGACCTTCAAAAGAGACCTGGCACATCATTTTTGGTCATCCTTTCCAAAAACAAAAAACCCTACCACCTCGAAAGAACCGAAACCTTGCAAAAATGCATTAATAGCAATGGCAGGACGCCACAAAGTGGTCGTTCGCCCCTCTATTTATTCTCAATAACTTCCGATCCGCTTCAGTGACATCGATCAAGTTTGGTAGGTTAGTAGAACGATTCATTTGAAACATTTTGACACCAGAAAAAGATACAGGTCAGGTCAGGTCACCGAGTTATGACGTCACAATCAAAAGTTTTCGCAACGGTTTTTGAGCTGATGGGTGCCCTCGTGCTACTTTATTTATTATTATCATCACTTGGCGTTAGCAATATATCATGACGGTCATTAGTGGTGGATCCAGAGGGGGCATGCCTCCCCTTGAGCCTCGAAGGGGTTGGCAATAGGCTGAGAAGACCCCCATAGCCGATCGAAGGGATTCGAAATGAATTTCACCCCGTTTTCAAACAAATCGCAAGTACATTTGTCCACTCTGACCTCCAGAGGGCCCATTCTGGCCTCCAGAGAGCCCATTCTGACTTAAAGAGGACCCATTCTGGTTCGTAGAGGCCCATTTTAGCATGTGAAAGACATATTTTTAACTTAAAGATTCCATTCTGGCCTACATTTGTCTTCAAGGTCAAAAGGGCCCACCAAGGCTTGAGGCCACTAAGGCCTGAGGGGCCCACCAAGGGCTGGGGAGGGGGGGGGGGGGCACTTTGCAACGTGGTCTCCTCCTTGACCGAATCCTGGATCCACCACTGACGGTCATAATATAACTGCTTTGAACCAGATACAACAGGGCTCAAGAAGTCAGAATGGGCCCTCAGGAGGTCAGAACTGGCCCACTGGATACCAGAGTGGGCCCTCTTGAAGGCAAATAGTGGTCCTCTGAAAAGCACAGAGGGGCCATCTGGAAGCCAGATGGGCCCTTTGAAAGGCAGAGGGTCCCTCTGGAAACCAGACGGCCTCTGGAGGCCAGAGCAGGTGGTCCTCTGGATATCAGAGTAGGCCCTCTGGAGGCCAGAGTGGGTCTCATGGAGGAAGGAGTGAGCCTCATGGAGGCCAGATGGGTTCTCTGGAACCTAGGAAGCCCTTGGCTGGTCTGGGAGTGCCCAGACTCTGGCCTGAGGGCCCTCTCAGACCCCGGCCTGGGACCTCTCAGGCTGGGACCAGGGGCCATCTTGCATAGTCTAGAGGCCTCAGACCAGAGTCTGGATACTCCCAGACCAGCCAAGAGCTCCTTAGGTTCCAGAGGACCCATCTGGCCTCCATGAGGCCCATTCTGGCCTCCAGAGGGCCTACTCTGATCTCCAGAGGACCCGCTCTGACCTCCAGAGGCCCATCTGGTTTCCAGAGGGCCCTTCTGCCTTTCAGAGGGCCCATCTGGCTTCCAGATGGCCTCTCTGTGCTTTTCAGAGGACCACTATTTGCCGGCATCCTGTGGACCAGTTCTGACCTCCTGAGCGCCCATTATGACTTCCTGAGCCATGTATCTGGATCAAAGCAGTTATATAATGACCGTCAGTGGTGGATCCAGGATTCGGTCAAGGAGGGGACCACGTAGCGAAGTGGGCCCCCGGGCCTTAGAGAGCCCTTCAGGCCTTAGTGGGCTCCTTCAAGCCTTGGTGGGCCCTTTTGACCTTGAAGACAAATGTAGGCCAGAATGGACTCTTTTAGTTAAAAATATGCCTTTCACGTGCTAAAATGGGCCTCTACAAACCAGAATGGGCCATATTCAAGTCAGAATGGGCCCTCTGGTGGTCGGAGTGGGCCCTTTGGAGGCCGAAGTAGCCCCTACGGAGACCAGAGTGGGCTCTCTGGAGGCCAGAATGGGCCCTCTGGAGGTCAGAGTGGGCAAATTTACTTGCGATTTGTTTGAAAACGGGGTGAAATTCATTTCGAATCCCTTCGATCGGCTATGGGGGTCTTCTCAGCCTATTGGGCCCCTTCGAGGCTCAAGGGGGAGGCATGCCCCCTCTGGATCCACCACTAATGACCGTCATGATATATTGCTAACGCCAAGTGATGATAATAATAAATAAAGTAGCACGAGGGCATCCATCAGCTAAAAAAACCGTAGCGCAGACTTTTGGTTATGACGTCATAACTCGGTGACCTGACCTGACCTGGAACTTTTTCTAGTGTCAAAATGTTTCAAATGAATCGTTCTACCAACCTACCAAACTTCATCGATGTCACTGAAGCGGATCGGAAGTTATTAAAAATAAATAGAGGCGCGAACGACTACTTGTGGCATTGCTTTTAATGCATTTGTGCAAGGTTTCGTTTTTTTTCTCGGGGTAGTAGTTTTTTTTTGGAAAGGAGGACCAAAAGCGATGTGCCAAGTCTCGTTTTAAGGCCCGTGGAACAGGTTCTGAGTGTTTTCTCGGAAAAGTGCGTGTTATTGGTCACCCCTAGAGAAACACCAAATCCTGGAGACTGCAGCAACTCACACAACTGTAACACCACACCTTGGAGACTGCAGTAGCTCACACAACCGTAACACTAAACCCTGGAGACTGCAGTAGCCCACATAACAGTACACCAAGCCTTGGAGACTGAGCAACTCACAACCCGGTAGCACCACATCTTGGAGACTGCAGTAGATCACACAACCGTAAAACTACCCTGGAGACTGCAGTAGCCCACATAACAGTAACACCAAATCCTGGAGACTGCAGCAACTCACAACCCGGTAGCACCACATCTTGGAGACTGCAGTAGATCACACAACCGTAAAACTACCCTGGAGACTGCAGTAGCCCACATAACAGTAACACCAAATCCTGGAGACCGCAGCAACTCACACAACTGTAACACCACACCTTGGAGACTGCAGTAGATCACACAACAGTAGCATCACGGGCTGGATACTGCAGTAGTCTACACAGCAGTAAGTTCAAGTACTGGAGACTGCAAAAGCGCACACAACAGAAGCACCAAGTACTGGAGAAGCGCACACAACAGTAGCACACGAGCGTAGAGACCGAACAAAATAGTAGCACCACGGGTTGGAGACTGCAGTAGCTCACACGACACTAGCACCACGGGCTGGAGACTGCAGTAGCTCACACGACACTAGCACCACGGGCTGGAGACTGCAGTAGCTCACACGACACTAGCACCACGGGCTGGAGACTGCAGTAGCTCACACGACACTAGCACCACGGGCTGGAGACTGCAGTAGCTCACACGACACTAGCACCACGGGCTGGAGACTGCAGTAGCTCACACGACACCACATTATGGATACTGTAATAGATCATACAATAGCAACACCAACCGTTGGATACTGCAACAGCGTGCACCAAGAAACCCCCAAGGCAAAGGCAATATCAGCAGAAATTGTATTCGTACACAGTCTAGCAGTACAAAGACTGCAATACGACACAGTGACATTTTATTGATACTAAGCCTAGAAAACATCCAATGAACGGATGATGCTTCAACGGATTCCTTTTACTCCCGTTACAGCGTCAACCCGTCTTGACGAGTTGACCCGGGACCCGACTCCTCGGGTCTCTTTGGCGGCGGGGTTCGCTGCTGTCCAGTCCTGTAGCTGAGATGCAAGTTTGAGAGATAAACCGTCGACCTCCGTCGCCGTCCTTTGCCGGCCGCAGGCAGTCACGTGACCGGGCGGGTCAGCCCGGGATGGACAAACGCGAGGCCGCAGTTGGTCATGACCACAACCACAACTATAGGGAAGACAGAGGTGGTCGTCGGTACGCGCTGCTCCTAAACCCGACAACGCAGAATTCCCCCCAAAAAATAATGCGATATTTTTACGGCATGAACGTTTTTGTGGGTAAATTTGCAGTCACATCGATGAAGTAGTTTCAGAGACTTACTGTAAAGAAGTAAGTCTCTGAAAACCATGGTTACGGTTGGGCTGCTCATTCGTAGATCCCCCCCGTAGTTGATGGAAGACCTCGCGTCCACTCGGCACTCTCGGTAACACTTACATTAATCACGTCCGTTTCAGGTCAGGCGCCAGTGCTGCTGTCGGCCGGAATCCACAGCTTCCCGTTCAAGCTGGGACTGCCTCTGGGTATCCCGTCCACTTTCCTCGGAAAGCATGGCTGGGTGCAGTTCTTCTGCAAGGCAGCTATCAAAGAGAACGGAGGTCTGGTGCACAAAAACCAGCAGGTGTTCATCGTCATGAACCCCATCGATCTGAACGTGGAGCCGCCCGTCCTGGCGGTAAGTTCAGTCGGAAGTGACATTCTGTTTAAATCCGTGTTATGTGACCTTTCCGTGTTATGTGCCTTTGTGATATGTCATACCATGGACATCGTAGCAGTATACATTTGTAATATTCTTCATATGTTGAAAGTATATCGTCTAAGATTTATGAGGATGTACTGCGATAGCTCAGAAGCTAATGTGTATCTGTGTATCTGTGTATCTATATTATATCACCAAACAGACGGCGCCAAATGACAGGTGAAGTCATAGCAGGTAAGATATTCCCACCCCCTAAATACCCAATACATATTCACTTCCATTTGACAGTCATATTACAGGTTGAAGTGTCGCTGTAAATGTGACAATATGACGTTTGCTCAATATGACAATATGCCGCTGACAATACGACAATATGCTGGAAGACACAAAGTTCTTCTCTATGCTGTACAGATGCTGCGCCTGCAGCATCACATTTGGAGAAATCTTTCTGCTTTTCTATTTTAAACACATATTCACCGAAAAAGCGGAAAAACTCCACTGGTTGAGCTGTAGAGGAGTGGTTTTCTCCCTCAGCCAGAGAGTCCAGGCACCGTCGCCACTTTGGCGAGAGTCGGCGAGAGTTGGCGAGAGTCGGCGAGGGATGCTTATTAGCCGAGAGTCTGTCCGCCATCGTGTCGCACGGCCCGGAAAGCTAATAAGCCCGCTGTGACAGAAGCGTGACGTGACGTGACAGAAGCGTGACGTTGTGTCCGAGATAACACTACCGCAGACCGGCGACCGACGGCGGAACGCCTCCATGCTAACCAGATAACGGACTGAACTCACGATCTGCCATAACGGACTGAACTCACGATCTGCCATAGCGGACTGAACTCACGATCTGCCATAGCGGACTGAACTCACGATCTGAAATAACGGACTGAACTCACGATCTGAAATAACGGACTGAACTCACGATCTGAAATAACGGACTGAACTCACGATCTGAAATAACGGACTGAACTCACGATCTGAAATAACGGACTGAACTCACGATCTGCCATAGCGGACTGAACTCACGATCTGCCATAGCGGACTGAACTCACGATCTGCCATAGCGGACTGAACTCACGATCTGAAATAACGGACTGAACTCACGATCTGAAATAACGGACTGAACTCACGATCTGCCATAGCGGACTGAACTCACGATCTGAAATAACGGACTGAACTCACGATCTGAAATAACGGACTGAACTCACGATCTGCCATAGCGGACTGAACTCACGATCTGAAATAACGGACTGAACTCACGATCTGCCATAGCGGACTGAACTCACGATCTGAAATAACGGACTGAACTCACGATCTGAAATAACGGACTGAACTCACGATCTGCCATAGCGGACTGAACTCACGATCTGAAATAACGGACTGAACTCACGATCTGAAATAACGGACTGAACTCACGATCTGCCATAGCGGACTGAACTCACGATCTGAAATAACGGACTGAACTCACGATCTGCCATAGCGGACTGAACTCACGATCTGAAATAACGGACTGAACTCACGATCTGAAATAACGGACTGAACTCACGATCTGCCATAGCGGACTGAACTCACGATCTGAAATAACGGACTGAACTCACGATCTGAAATAACGGACTGAACTCACGATCTGAAATAACGGACTGAACTCACGAGCTGCCATAGCGGACTGAAACTCACGAGCTGCCATAGCGGACTGAAACTCATTATCTGAAATAACGAACTGAACTCACGATCTGAAATAACGGACTGAACTCACGATCTGAAATAACCGACTGAACTCACGATCTGCCATAACGGACTGAAACTCATTATCTGAAATAACGAACTGAACTCACGATCTGAAATAACGGACTGAACTCACGAGCTGCCATAGCGGACTGAACTCACGAGCTGCCATAACGGACTGAAACTCATTATCTGAAATAACGAACTGAACTCACGATCTGAAATAACGAACTGAACTCACGATCTGAAGTAACGGACTGAACTCACGAGCTCCCATAACGGACCGAACTCACAAGCTACCATAGCGGGCTGAACTCACGAGCTGCCATAACGGACTGAACTCACGAGCTGCCATAGCGGACTGAAACTCACGAGCTGCCATAGCGGACTGAACTCACGAGCTGCCATAACGGACTGAACTCACGAGCTGCCATAACGGACTGAACTCACGAGCTGCCATAGCGGACTGAACTCACGAGCTGCCATAACGGACTGAACTCACGAGTTTCCATAGCGGACTGAACTCACGAGCTTCCATAGCGGGCTGAACTCACGAGCTTCCATAGCGGACTGAACTCACGAGCTGCCATAGCGGGCTGAACTCACGAGCTTCCATAGCGGACTGAACTCACGAGCTGCCATAGCGGGCTGAACTCACGAGTTGACATAACAGACTGAACTCACGAGCTGCCATAGAATATGGCGCTACAGTACTGCGGCACTGGCAGATAAAATATGAAGTTGAAGCATGCATTAGTGTGCTCAAGAGGCACAATTCTACTATTGAGCCATCCAACCATTTGCCCTTGCAGACTGAATTAGTGGCTGAAAGTGTCGGCAGAATGGGCAGTATGCGGTGACCTTAAGGACGAAGCAGCTTGCCCCGGCTGCCAATTCCCCCACATCGCTTCCGCCGACAATGAAAGATAAAATCCAGTTCATTTGTTTTATGATATAAGGTTTGCATTAACTTTATAAAGCATAGGACAAGTTTAGTATAGCTTAGGTATGTACATTCGTATTGTTTCAATATTCATTGCAAAGTGAATTTCAAAGTGAATTCTACGAATGAATCCTGATTCCTGGTGTGGTCAACTCTCGATTGCATAGTAAGGTTTGTGAGCCTCACTCCGTCCCATGACATTATCTGCATTCTGGTTATAACCGGTTTCCTGCGGTTACAACTTATACCCACTGTCTCCTGAAGGGACCTGTTAACCACATACCTCGCCTAAAGCCAAGCCCAGCGTTCGATCACCATCCATAGGCGTCGGTCTGGGAGTGCTGAGTTCGCTGGGCGCGCGCTCAGCTGGCCCGCGGCCCAGTCATGCTCGTCTGACGAGATCGGCCAGATCCGGGGGCAGCAGCCTCCGCCCCCGCCCCCGCCCGGGCGGCGGCGGCATCATCGGGCGCCGCTGACGCGCCTTGGCTCATCTGAATTTCAGATGAGTGCCGCTTCAGATGAGTGCCGCGCGCGCACGGGTCGGCCGCCGGCGCCGGCCGTCCAGATCAGTGGGAGGCGGCGTCTGACCCCAACTGACCCCTGACGCGCCGGCCGGCCGCCGCGCCGCCGCCGCGCGGTCGCTGGACAGCCGCGCGGCTGGCGGCCGGCGCCTCTCCGCCCTCTGCCGCCGCCGGCACACAGCTCGGGCATACGCCGATGTCAGCTGGAAGTTGTTAGCCACGCTGTCCACGAATGACTCACCTGGCCACTTGGCGGAAACGAGCCAGGTTTTACCGAAACGAAATCGCCAAAACCAGGCCACGGACGGCGCAAAAGAAAATGATGACGTGGAAAACTCGACGTGGACGCCGTCAAAGGAAATGATTACGCGAATGGTTCGACTCGACAAATTTATACGCGCATGGGGCCGAGGAGGCAGAGCGATTTCGGTAATCGCGTTGCGGAGTGGCGCTTTCGAGGAGTAGCTGTCGTTAGCGACCGATAAGCGCCACTTCGGTGAGCGTGGTTAGAGCGCTGGTTGTCGTGGTTAGAGCGCTGGTTAGCCGGCGGCCTACCGGTCCCGTATCGGGCAGGCTAGCGGATCACAGCATCATGAGGTGTTGCTGGTGGCGCGGGTACGCCTGGAGCTGATGTCTCTGTTTGTGCGGAGTTGTGGTGGTATCAGATTACTTGTCCACTGCGGACTCTCACTGGTCCGGGAAAGGTGGTGCGTACTGCGTTGTATTCAGTTTGTTTCAATGATTAAGTAAGACGGATTGCAGGGAAATGCATACATATAGTTACGACCAAAGGTCACATCCAAAGGCCAAATTTGCAATCCCTTCACATTTAGGTGATGCTCTAAAATGTTCTGAAAAGAAACGCCGCAGTTGTGATGATGTTTGGTTGAGTCGCTCAGAAGATATTTTAAAGGCAAGTTGTTCAGAAAGCCGGTGGTCATCATTAATGACATTTCCGACCACTGTGCGTCGGTGGGAGAATCCCTCCTATTCGTCTCTCCTAACCGGTGGCTATCGTGCCGCGTATTGGTGTTAATGGCCCGGCCAATGGGCCGACCAGTGAGTAATTGTTCTGACTAGTCGTGCCGCGTGTAGAGGCGTTTTTACTCGAGCGCCCGGCGTGAGACCCGACTGTGAGACCCGACTGTGAGGCGTGAGACCCGACTGTGGTAACCTGTGCATCTGTGGAGGGATTTTCAGATCCGGACACTATTCTCACCGGCCCGTGGTCAGCGGTTATCGGTCCGCTAAGCCATAAACGATCGATAAACACGGGAGCAGCGGCCGCAGCGCAGCAGGGTGGGACTGACGGGAAGGTAGCGGTGCTGAGTGGTGCTGAGCGGTGCTGAGTGGTGCTGAGCGGTGCTGAGTGGTGCTAAGTGGTGCTGAGTGGTGCTGAGTGGTGCTGAGTGGTGCTGAGCGGTGCTGAGCGGTGCTGAGTGGTGCTGAGTGGTGCTGAGAGGTGCTGAGTGGTGCTGAGTGGTGCTGGGGAGAGTTTAGTGGTACTGAGAGGTGCTGAGTGGTGCTGAGTGGTACTGAGCGGTGCTGAGTGGTGCTGAGAGGTGCTGAGCGGTGCTGAGTGGTGCTGAGAGGTGCTGAGCGGTGCTGAGTGGTGCTGAGCGGTGCTGAGTGGTGCTGAGAGGTGCTGAGTGGTACGGAGTGGTGCTGAGTGGTGCTGAGTGGTGCTGAGAGGTCCTGAGTGGTGCTGAGTGGTGCTGAGTGGTGCTGGGAAGAATATAGCGGTACTGAGTGGTGTTGAGCGGTACTGAGTGGTGTTGAGCGGTGCTGAGTGGTGCTGGGGAGA
Source organism: Chirona hameri (assembly GCA_036785665.1). Taxonomy (NCBI): domain Eukaryota; kingdom Metazoa; phylum Arthropoda; class Thecostraca; order Balanomorpha; family Balanidae; genus Chirona; species Chirona hameri. The sequence goes on from JAXIVJ010002456.1 coordinate 45,756, forward strand.
GTTTAGTGGTACTGAGAGGTGCTGAGTGGTGCTGAGTGGTACTGAGCGGTGCTGAGTGGTGCTGAGTGGTGCTGAGTGGTGTTGAGTAGTGCTGAGTGGTCCTGAGTGGTGTTGAGTGGTGCTGAGTGGTACTGAGTGGTACTGAGTGGTACTGAGTGGTGCTGAGTAGTGCTGGGGAGAGTTTAGTGGTACTGAGAGGTGTTGGGGATAATATAGCGGTACTGAGCGGTGCTGAGCGGTGCTGAGTGGTGCTGAGTGGTGCTGGGAATAGTATATTGGTGCTTGGTAGAATGTAGCAGTGCTGAATGGTGCTGGGGAGACTGTAGTGTTGCCGAGTGATGCTGAGTGGGGCTGGGGAGGGTATAATGGCACTGAGCCGAGAATATAATGGCACTGAGAGGTGCTGGGGAGAATATAGCGGTGCTGAGAGTGGTGGGGAGAATATAGCGGTGCTGAGTGGTGCTGGGGAGAATATAGCGGTGCTGAGTGGTGCTGGGGAGAATGTAGCGGTGCTGAGTGGTGCTGGGGAGAATGTAGCGGTGCTGAGAGGTGCTGGGGAGAATATAGCGGTGCTGCGAGTGGTGGGGAGAATATAGCGGTGCTGAGAGTAGTGGGGAGAATGTAGCGGTGCTGAGAGTGATGGGGAGAATATAGCGGTGCTGAGTGGTGCTGGGGAGAATATAGCGGTGCTGCGAGTGGTGGGGAGAATATAGCGGTGCTGAGAGTGGTGGGAAGAATATAGCGGTGCTGAGAGGTGCTGGGGAGAATGTAGCGGTGCTGAGAGGTGCTGGGGAGAAACTAGCGGTGCTGAGAGTGGTGGGGAGAATATAGCGGTGCTGAGAGTGGTGGGGAGAATATAGCGGTGCTGAGAGTGGTGGGGAGAATATAGCGGTGCTGAGAGTGGTGGGGAGAATATAGCGGTGCTGAGAGTGGTGGGGAGAATATAGCGGTGCTGAGAGTGGTGGGGAGAATAAAGCGGTGCTGAGAGTGGTGGGGAGAATATAGCGGTGCTGAGAGTGGTGGGGAGAATATAGCGGTGCTGAGAGTAGTGGGGAGAACGTAGCGGTGCTGCGAGTGCTGGGGAGAATATAGCGGTGCTGAGAGTGGTGGGGAGAATATAGCGGTGCTGAGAGTAGTGGGGAGAATGTAGCGGTGCTGCGAGTGCTGGGGAGAATATAGCGGTGCTGAGAGTGATGGGAAGAATATAGCGGTGCTGAGAGTGGTGGGGAGAATATAGCGGTGCTGAGAGTGGTGGGGAGAATATAGCGGTGCTGAGAGTGGTGGGGAGAATATAGCAGTGCTGCGAGTGGTGCTGGGGAGAATGTAGCGGTGCTGAGAGTGGTGGGGAGAATATAGCGGTGCTGCGAGTGCTCGGGAGAATATAGCGGTGCTGAGAGTGCTGGGGAGAATATAGCGGTGCTGAGAGTGGTGGGGAGAATATAGCGGTGCTGAGTGGTGCTGGGGAGAATGTAGCGGTGCTGAGAGTGGTAGGGAGAATGTAGCGGTGCTGCGAGTGGTGGGGAGAATATAGCGGTGCTGCGAGTGGTGGGGAGAATATAGCGGTGCTGAGAGTAGTGGGGAGAATGTAGCGGTGCTGAGAGTGATGGGGAGAATATAGCGGTGCTGAGTGGTGCTGGGGAGAATGTAGCGGTGCTGAGAGTGGTGGGGAGAATATAGCGGTGCTGAGAGTGGTGGGGAGAATATAGCGGTGCTGAGAGTGGTGGGGAGAATATAGCGGTGCTGAGTGGTGCTGGGGAGAATATAGCGGTGCTGAGAGTGGTGGGGAGAATATAGCGGTGCTGAGAGTGGTGGGGAGAATATAGCGGTGCTGAGAGTGGTGGGGAGAATATAGCGGTGCTGAGAGTGGTGGGGAGAATAAAGCGGTGCTGAGAGTGGTGGGGAGAATAAAGCGGTGCTGAGAGTGCTCGGGAGAATATAGCGGTGCTGAGAGTGGTGGGGAGAATATAGCGGTGCTGAGAGTGGTGGGGAGAATAAAGCGGTGCTGAGAGTGGTGGGGAGAATATAGCGGTGCTGAGAGTGGTGGGGAGAATATAGCGGTGCTGAGAGGTGCTGGGGTAGACTGCAGTGGTGCTGGAGAGAGTTATTCTGTTTTGAGGGAGCTCCGTGGAACGATGTGTTGCCACAACGTGTGAACGCCACAGGCGCCACCACAGGAGAATGTCTCGATAATGACTGGTTTTCAGGAGACCTGCACCACGCTCTGCGCCCCGCCGAGTTTTGTGCGCAGCGTTGCGGAGCGCCGTTACACGCAGTTTTCAGCGGAATGAGCCGCATAATGACATCCCACGAACAGACGGGGGTGCACCTGCTGCAACAAATGACAGCATAACGGTCTCTGACCCGGACACGCGGACTGTGGCGGGCACAGCTCCATCTCAGTCTGGTAACATGTGCCCTGGAGGACCTTCGAGAATCACGCGCACTGGAGAGATCTCCCTTCTTCCCCCCTTCGAATCCAGACACCTTAGTATTTCCGCTCCAACCCCGCTCCCAACGTATGACTGGCTACCTTTAAAGGGAGATAATCACCTTTTTCTTTATTATCAACAATTTCTTTGGCTACCGTTATGGTGTTAAAATGATGTTATATAAATTTAAGAATTAAATAAAATTATTCCCTAATTCAAAGTTCGAAGTTTGGGAAAATTAATGATCCGTATTTTCCCTCCGCTGTTGGAAAGCGCAACATCTGGCGCTTTTCTTTTCAACGTTGTTGAATGTGCATGGGCACTCAACAAATCGCCGACACTAAATAGGTCGCCGTAGTTTAGCTTGGCACCGGCCGGCCGGTGCCAAGCTAAACTGCCAATGTCAATGTACTTTTTCAAATGATTGTTGATTGTTCATGAATTTGTTGGCACATATTCGCAAAAGATAGAGTGCAGGAAACATATTGCATACCTTCATGATAAATAACAATGCGTAGGGAGGCTAATTTACTGAATTCGCTGCGGAGTACTTGCTGAGTACCGACCGATATAAGCATGGATCGCTTATCGGTAGGAAACTGCCAATATCTTTCGGTAGAAATGTTTATATGCAAAATGTGATGAATTTACATCATATTTTGGCATCGTCTATCGATTTCAGGTGCTAACTCCATTTGTGTGGGAAAAGGTGATAATCCCTTTAATACAGTGTGTGTGTACCGCCTGTGACCGAGCTCTCCCTCTCTCTCTCCCTCTGTTTCCCTGATATAAGTGATCTAACCCCGTTCTGCTTCTGCTCGACAGCAACCGTTCCACTGTGAGATCGAGCACAAGCTGGGCCTGACATGCCTGACGTCGGGTACGGTCAACTGTCGGGTCCGGCTGGACCGCGGCGGGTACGTGCCCGGGGAGACGATCGGAGTATGGGCGACCATCGACAACCAGAGCAGGGTCACTGTGAAGAAGACGGCCGCCTGTCTCAGCGAGGTGAGGTTAACGCCGCGGTCCTGAGCCGAGCCTGGCCCACTGTCGGTATAACTGTGTAATATGTGTGGTAGATGTCACGTATAACATCGATTTTGAATTTCGAAAGACATGTGAAATATTTCCCGGAACACTGCATCGTGACACATTTTTGCCGAAAATCCGCATTGTGGTTATGAGTTGTAGTGACCTAACTTTCGACATGGAATGCTTCAACAAATGAATTATAATTTTGTCATCTTCTAGTATAATTATCATCACCATGATTAATTGATCTTAATCACGTATGTGTTTTATGGCGTGTTGTTTGACTACGTCCTTATGGGCGCCAACCGACCAAGACGGCCGATGTACCCATAAACTAAAACATAACTGTCATCAATCAGCGCGAATACCATTGTCCAGTTCCACTGACCTTGACGCGGAATTCGCCATGGCTTTGATACGCAATTACCGACCACCGGAAACAGAACAGCCAACAACACATAATACGTTCTCAGGGTGTTGTTGCTTTCCCCCCATCAACTTCATCCAAGGCTCCGCATATTCTGCAGCGGGGACCTTGGCCACTGTAAGCCACACAGTCACGAGCGCAGACAAGTTCACATGGTTAGACATTATACGATCGACTTACTGGCCTGAATATGAAACCTCAGAGGTCCGCAGGCATCGCCCCGGTATAGCTCCTGGAAACGTATCCAACAGAGCCGATGTTCCTGTCGTTTCACACCCCTCAACTAGAAACGAACGAGCCGGAAAATTATACAGCTGTGGGTCTATAATCAGTGGGTGGTATTCTGCATTAAGTGCGTATGTCAGCAGGTTTTGGTCTGTGTACAGCTCGCGTGATAATCATATTCGTGTAGCGCCAGCCAAGCGTATTCACCACAAACTTCGATGCTTGGTTTGTTCCGTTAATAGGAAACAAAATAGATGAACAACAACTGATCGGTGATACTTTACCTCAAGAAGCCGGAGAAAATGCAATTATTCGACGTCGGCAGATCTGAGCTTATTCATCGAGCCCGTTTTATCCAATGATAAGCCTCATTTTCCTAAAACGTTTGCCTGTTTGACGCTGCATTGACCGATGTGTGCTAGCGTGCCATACTCCAGAATGTTTGATTTTCTCTCGATGGCCATCTTGGAGGATGACAAAAGTGAAAAACTTGATTCGAAATACCAATATATTTAGCTTTTTATAACCCAAGAACCTAACACAACTGATAATTTCCGTGGGATCTGCAATGCATTCAAAAATACACATATATATCTCATGTAGGCATGTTTAGAGCCTAATGGTACATACTAAATCAAGCAAAAACTTCGGTTATTCTTTCACCTTCAGCAATAATGGCGAACTGCGACACTGCCTGACGCGAGGGAGGCGCTGGGCGGCTGATGTTGGTTAAGGTGGGCGGTGGCCGGTAGTAAAAAGTCGCTATGACCGGCTGGTCGGAAGGAGGTGCTGTGCGGCTGATGTTGGTTAAGGTGGGCGGTGGCCGGTAGTACAAAGTCGCTATGACCGGCTGGTCGGAGGTGGATGCTGAGCGGCCGCCAGTAGGCCAGTAAGCCGCTGTGGCCGGCTACAGAGGCGGCCAGTAGGCCTAAGCCGCTGTGGCCGGCTACAGAGGGAGGTGTGTCGGTCGTGTCGATCGCCATATAACCCCAGGTCGGTCGGGCCATCTGACACCGCCATCTGACCCATGTCGGTCTGGCCGTCTGACACCGCCATCTGACCCATGTCGATTTGACCAGTCATCAGACCTCGTGTTGGTCACGCCGTCTAACACCCAACGTCTGAACTGTGTCATTCGGGCCCGTCTGACCCCCTGGTCTGACCCGACCCCGCCGGCTGACCCCGTCATGTGACCCCGCGCGGCGTCACGCGGCTCCCCGCCGCCTCGGAGCCGCATTCCGCGCCTGGTCCGCGTGTCAGCGCGCTTGTGATGGATGCGCCTCCCTCGAACAGCTGGCAGATGAGAAATAGCCACCCATCAACCCATTTGAGGCAGTATAATGGCCAATTTACTGCGATGAAAGAAACAGCTGAGGTGGAGCGGGGTCACATGTTAAGTGGGCTTTGACTTGTTTTGGCACACATGCCACTTAAAAATGTTACATTTAGTATCACGTTTTTTTTTCTTTCATTTTCCATCATAATTTTGATGAGGATATGCCACGAGTATGTTTTACGTAAAATAGAAAATGGGCATAGCAAACATTACTTTAGATGCACCGTGCACGTAACCAACACAGCGCAATCTAAAATGACAGCACCAACACATTCGTGGTTGAGAAATGCTCACGGTTACTTTCACAGACTAGATTGCAATGATAGCAGGCGGTTCGGAAGCCGAGTGTGTGACCGCTCTGGCCACGTTCTTTTGCAACTCAGCTAGTCAACAGTCGCAACAAACCGGGTGTCATCTGCCCGAGAAGTGAATGGCACTGCAACACGCAGAAGGACTTGCTCCATATTGCATGGTGTCTGTCCTCAGAATAACTTATGCTGGAGATGTAATGAATGAATCATGAGGGTTCCATTGAGCAATACGATTTGCATTTTACGTTTGATTGCATTCTAAAATAAAATGAGCCTAATGTGGATTCTAGAAGGCATCACATGACGAACATACGTGTAAGAAGGCCTGACGTCATAAACCAACGCCTAACCGTTACACAGCCAAGCTTACTCACCACCACGGTGGCGTCTCTGCAGCTCCGTCGTCCCGCAGCTGATAGTGATCGGTCGACTGCGAATGTCACCCACCTGCCTCCTCATGCGGGCCACGTGTCACGCTCCGAATACGGCGCAGCCATGCGGCGCGTGGCGCACCATCTTACGCCATGCATAACGCAGAGCGAGCGGCGCATTTGCCACGAGCTTGGGGAGGAACGCGGCCGGAACGTACGGCGTCTGCTCAGGTTACCGAGGGTGTGTTTAAACTCGTGTTAACAGCGGCTTCTCTCTGGGTGCCGTTTTTGAGTGTTTGATGCATATTCCGAACAAGGGCCTATTTGTCTTCTCTGGATGCAGGCGTGAAGCAGTTCAGTATTTACGGTAACGTTTTTGTGGATGTTCTAAAGCCATTCGACGATTCATCGTCTTGTTGTACAGTGACGATTGATAGGAACGGCTTCACTAACACTGGCTAAAAGCAATAACCAGAAAATTAATGACATACCAGACAGAATAAATTTCCCTTCCTGTGGATGAAATCGTTTTTGTTTCATGCCGTACAGCAGAGTAGCGGACTCCATAATACATTGGTGCTCGTAAAGCTGTACTTGCCTCCTGACCTTGTTTTCGTTACCTATATGCAGGGGAGTCGCCACCGGGGGGGGGGGGGGCTGGGGGCCGGACCCCCTCAGGATCGCTCCGGCCTCGCTCCGCCCCTGCATTGGGGGCAAACACGTGGCTGCCCTCCACACACCTGGCTGCCCCCCCCCCCCCCCACAACTAAAAATGTTGTGGCGACACCCCTGGTTATAAGCGTTATGTAGCATAATCAAATGGTAAAGTAGGTACTCGAGAAGGGATTCGGCGCTTCAGTCTATGTCCATCGATGTTCATTTTTTACATGGGTACTGATAGCAATCTAAGGGCCATTTATTAGTCGAGCAAAAATGAATAAAGCCCAACCGTTGAGCATTGTGAAACGGAAAGGCCAGCAGTAGACTTCTGCGAAATGGACGAAGTTACTCACCCAAAGTTCTACGACTTGGAGTATTGATCCATTGCTCTTCCTGATTTCAAAACAGTTTTTGTTTCAGCTTTCAGCAGCATCGTTAACAATCAAAACCCTTATTTTTGGGGCATTGGAAACTGAGTGTCCTTCCCTCTGCTGTATTCTGTTATTTGGGTAGCCCCCCAAAAACGCCCGAGTTTCGAGGCTTACCATTTATTTTTGGTAATAGATATGAAGGTGATACTTGATACGCATACAACACAATTAATTCTGCGTCAGGCGTCAGTTTCATATCAATCGGATATTTAGTTTCGATGTTATAAGATATTAGCTAAACCTTTTAAAAAACGGGGTTTTTACCTTTTTCCACGCGTGAACGATCGGATCACCTTCAGCCCGGACCACCGCCAACAAACGCGACTTCCACTGTCCGATACTGGCGCGGATGATCAGGGGCGTCGCCACGGTTTCAAAACTACTAGGGACACATTGATACCTTAAGGCCGAGGCCACTTTCACCTCTGGGGGGGGGGGGGGAGGAGGGCGCGGTCGGAAATATTTATAACTCAATTATTTCCATGCAACGCTCATAGGCGTAATGTTAATGAGCTCAGCAGAATCCCATTTTATCTAGTGTTAACTGAATCTCTCAGTATACGGACATTGGTCGAGTTTTTTGTTTACTTCTTTGCACTTACAAAAACAACATCTGGAAATTTCCTTCTTAGGATGCCCAAAAACGCTCCAAAAATACATTTTAAGCGTGCATTAGACTTGTCTTGGGGGGGGGGAAACATAGTGTGGCCCCCCTTTGCCCGTCTTGGGGGAGGGCATGGCCCCGTTTGCCCCCCCCCCCCCCTGGATCCGCCTATGCGACCACGTACGGCCAAATATGTGCCTTCAAGGGCCTCGCCACTCGCCTCGGTCTCAACGTTACTTGGAAAAATTCAAGTACATGTGTACTTCAACTTTTGATGATGTTGAGGTTATATATCTGAAAGTTACTAGGGACATGTCCCGTGTCCCCAGCATGACCCCAGCAAAGGCAGTTTCGAATTTTACTAGGGACAGTCCTTAGTAGATTTTGAGGATTTGAAAATTACTAGGGACAATGTCCCGAGTGTCCCTAGTGGTGGCGACGCCCATGCGGATGAGCTCCACCTCCACTCCACATCCGCGCCAGTATCGGACAGTGGAAGTCGCGTTTGTAGGCGGTGGTCCGGGCTGAAGGTGGTCCGATCGTTCACGCGTAGAAATAAAAAAACCGACAAAAACCCGTTTTTTAAAGGGTCTTATAACATCGAAACTAAATATCCGATTGATATGACACCTTTTGCTTAACGCATAATTAATTGTTTTGTATGCGTACTAAGTGTCAAAATCATATCTATTACCCCGAAAAATTGGTAAGCCTCGAAACTCGGCACGTTTTTTTTTGGGGGGGGGGCTACCCGGATAACATAATACAACAGAAGGAACGGTGCTTAGTTTCCAATGCCAAAAACATAAGGGTTTTGATTTTTAACGATGCTAGAGCTGAAACAAAAACTGTTTTGAAATCAGGAAGAGCAATGGATCAATAATCCAAGTGGTAGAACTTTGGGTGAGTAACTTCGTCCATTTTGCAACAGTCTAGCCAGCAGTCATTTCGACGACAGTCGACAAGCACGAAGTATAATTAATTGTATTGCATCCCATTACTAGGAGCAATCTACTCCGCTGAAATATTTATCATCAAACAACAATAAAACGCCAGTAGCAATCAACGCCATTAGGATTAAGCGTCATCGAATGGTGCTTTCTATTCGCTGTGTCCGGTGAAATCTGTACATGGTCATGTGGCGATGTGGTCAGCCGGTTTGGAGGGAGGCGGATCTCACATCTTTGGCCGGCGGCCGTCTCTAGTATGCAGTCTGGCACGGAGCCAAGTGGTCGACCCCCCCCCCCCCCCCCCCCCATCCCATCCCCAGCGGGCTCACCGGCGCGGCGCTGGTCTCAGGCGCGGGGTCGTGACCAAGTTATGGACAGGTTGCCCAGATGCAGATACTGCGGTACAGACAGTAGACACCGAAGCGACTGACTCGGGCTGTGAAACTAAAGGGGTTGCGCCGAATGGACCTGAAGTGTTAAAGTGAACGAGTGGATCCGTTCCTCCCAGTTTGATGCCCATGACAATTTGAGACGGGATGTCAATTGTCGAATCGTGTTAAAGTGAATAATTGGGCTTCTTCTGTCATGGGTGAGCAAATGATGAACATGATTGATGATTCAATTCAAATGATTTTTGCTGAGACGAGGTGTCGAATAAACGGCTCCTGATCGACTTAACAGCCGGTGATTACCTTATCATTACCTTATCACTTCGATCGATAGCGCTGGACGTATAACTATGCTTGTATGCCATAATTTACCCGCAGATGTTCTGTGTAAACAAAAGCCACATGACGTGACTGACTCCTCACATTTTGTTTGTATAAATAAATTTAGTCCGAATGTTTTGAATGGATGGATTTCCGAGGTCAGGACCTGCGCTAAGCATAGCTTGTTGCGCAGGCCCTGACCCTACCACCCGATCACGCAATTCCTGGCAGCAGGCAGAATTTAGAGGCGAAATTTGTACGTGTCCGACATACCTGGACACGGTCCGCCCCGCCCTCTGACGTCAACTGACCTTGAGCGCGACCGCTGCCACCGACCGCAGGTCATCCCAGTCGGGGGCAAATAGCGAGCGCCGAAGCGACTCGAACCCGGGCTGCCACTACCGGGTGAGGTCAAGAGCCCACCACTCTACCGACTGAGCTACAGGGCTTTTCAGGACATTTTGGCAAGGTCCTGAATAGAAACCAATTGAGATGAATAGAGATATGAGTATGTGAATACGTAACATTCTGCTCATGTTATACCTTAATTAAACTTGAAATCGGTATACAAAATTACATTAATATATTTCCACTTGTGTCATCCTCAGAATGTTCATCTCAACACGCAACAAAATAAAAACAATTCCCTGGTGCAAATGCGTACGTCAATGTGCGAAGATCCTCACTATACAGTATACAGTTATGTACACGACATCCAATAAACAATCCACACAACACGACACAGTTATACGGTACATACAGTGTATGGGTGTAAGCCCGATGCTCCTATATACAAATGTATACACCGGCAGAAAATCGTCACTATACAGTTGTGTACATGATACATAATAAATAGTACACACGACACAGTAATCCGGTGGCTTACAGTGGAGGGGTGTAAGGAGGTGGGTGGAGGAGGGGCCACGACGATGTTTGTGTATTCAAGCAGGGTCGCTGATTTATAATTTCAATGGATTCTGCTATCTTTAGGTCTTCTACATCTTTACATACCCTCTCTATCGAAATTTTGAATGACCTTGATGTTATGCTGCTAGTGGGGTGTATCCGTGTTACGTGGTCTCCAAGTGGGGTGGTGCTGGTTTTATTTTTCGCGTCTCTGAGATGCTCATTGAAACGATCACGGACACGTCTTTTTGACTCACCTATATAGACAGCAGGTTTTTCATCGCACAAGTTACAGGTGATTTTGTATACGGCGTGTTTGGTGTGACAGCGACCAGGCAGTCCCGCTTCACACGTGTAGCAGCTTTTAGCACCGGCTGGGCAGGGTAGACTTTGAAGACCCTCACTTCAAGATCCTCACTCCTATACAATATGACGGGCGAGGTGGACGACTGGAAGAACGAGCAGCTCTGACTGACTAGAGATCGTTGAAGAATCAGCGAATATCCCATGAATACTGTCCCACGTGCGGATCTTTGTATTTAATAATGCATGTTGAAGTTGAACAATTCTTGATCGATACGAGAAACTTTTCAATATGCGAGATGATCGCATATTCAATCGCACCCATTTTCCATTTCCCCAAGATTGGCAAAAACATTTGACATGTAAGGCACTCGCTGCCGATATTTCTACGCGAAACGTGCGAGTCTCGCACCACTGCTCACGCTCCCCCACTGTTATTGTTCGTTGCAGACAATTCACTACCTGTCTCGGAGTAAAGTGGTCAACACGGAGATGCGAGAGCTGGTGAGGGTAACCCGGGGGAAGGTGCGGCCGGGCGAGGTGGACGAATGGAAGAACGAGCAGCTCTTCGTTCCGCCACTGCCGCCCACCAACCTCCGCGGCTGCCACCTCATCAAGATCCAGTATGACGTCTTCGTAAGTATCCACGGGTCGTCCGGGGAAAATAACAGTCATCCAATGATCGAATCACCAAAAATGCCCTACAAAAGCCGCGAAGTCACCAGTGGTTGATATTGAAAACCAAGAAGCTGAGCAAACTTTCTAAAGGATAATCTCTTAGTTTGGAATGATATCAGGTGCTCTGGGTTTTACTCTTAAATGTTCAGTTTTCACTACCCACTTGATGTGAAGTGAAGATGTGTCCGTGAAGTTGGCGACTTATTTAGCGACGACCTCCGATTTCTCCCAAAATGACATATATGATCAACTAGATCACGAGAAACACGAATATGATGTTTGTTTTTCTATAGCACGTGTCCTTCAAGGTCAAAATAAGGGTAAAAATAAGTTACTGCTCGATTTGGATTTTTTTAACCAAAATGTAGCTCAGGAAAATTTGTAGCCGCACATTGAAAATCAAATGAATCGAGGTCCAACTTCAATGCCAAAATCAAGGTCAAAGGACGGGGAACTGAAAAAGTGGCAGAAGTTTTGGATTTGGGAGTTTTGGGTTTTGGAGAAGCTCGATTTTGATTTTTTTAACCAAAATGTAGCTCAGGAAAAGTTGTAGCCGCACATTGAAAATCAAATTAAGTTCCCCGTCCTTTGACCTTGATTTTGACCTCGAAGTTGGAGCTCGATTAATTTGATTTACAATGTGCCGCAACAACTTATCTGAGCTACATTTTGGTTTTTAAAAAAATCGAGCAGTACATTATTTTGACCTTGATTTTGACCTTGAAGGACACTTGCTATAGAAAAACAAACATCATATGCGTGTTTCTCGTGATCTAGTTGATTATATATGTCATTTTGGGAGAAATCGGAGGTCGTCGCTAAATAAGTCGCTAAATAAGTCGCCAACTTCACGGACATACTTGATCCTCCGGATGCTCGCGATGATGGTGACCGCCTGACTTTCTGAGTCTCGGCCCAACTAATGGGAGACGGGTGGTGAAGGATGCAGGCCTGCAGGGGACGGGTGGAGTCGGGCCGAGACGTGTGGTGAAGGATGCAGACCTGCAGGGGACGGGTGGAGTTGGGCCGAGAGGTGTGGTGAAGGATGTAGGCCTGCAGGGGACGGGTGGAGTCGGGCCGAGACGTGTGGTGAAGGATGCAGACCTGCAGGGGACGGGTGGAGTTGGGCCGAGAGGTGTGGTGAAGGATGCAGGCCTGCATGGGACGGGTGGAGTTGGGCCGAGAGGTGTGATGAAGGATGTATGCCTGCAGGGGACGGGTGGAGTTGGGCCGAGAGGTGTGGTGAAGGATGTAGGCCTGCAGAGGACGGGTGGAGTCGGGCCGAGAGGTGTGGTGCAGGATGCAGACCTGCAGGGGACGGGTGGAGTTGGGCCGAGACGGGTGAACGGGAAGACTCTCCGCCTCTCCGCCCGCCGACCGCCGACCGCCGACCGCCGACCGCCGACCGGCCGCCAGTCACAGTCACTCAGCGTCAGCCTGCAGTCAGTTGAGCTGAGCCAGCCAGCTGACTGAGCCAGCCAGCTGACTGAGACAGTTAGCTGACGGAGCCAGCCAGCTGTGCTGAGCCAGCCAGCTGTGCTGAGCCAGCCAGCTGACTGAGCCAGCCAGCTGACTGAGACAGTCAGCTGACGGAGCCAGCCAGCTGTGCTGAGCCAGCCAGCTGTGCTGAGCCAGACAGCTGACTGAGACAGTCAGCTGACTGAGCCAGCCAGCTGAGCTGAGCCAGCCAGCTGAGCCGACAGTCACTGTCACTCAGCGTCAGCCCGCAGTCAGCTGAGCTGAGCCAGCCAGCCAGCTGACTGAGCCAGCCAGCTGAGCTGAGCCAGCCAGCTGAGCTGAGCCAGCCAGCTGAGCTGAGCCAGACAGCTGAGCTGAGCCAGCCAGCTGAGCTGAGCCAGCCAGCTGAGCTGAGCCAGCCAGCTGTGCTGAGCCAGCCAGCTGAGCTGAGCCAGCCAGCTGACTGAGCCAGCCAGCTGAGCTGAGCCAGCCAGCTGACTGAGCCAGCCAGCTGACTGAGCCAGCCAGCTGAGCTGAGCCAGCCAGCTGACTGAGCCAGCCAGCTGAGCTGAGCCAGCCAGCTGACTGAGCCAGCCAGCTGAGCTGAGCCAGCCAGCTGACTGAGCCAGCCAGCTGAGCTGAGCCAGCCAGCTGACTGAGCCAGCCAGCTGACTGAGCCAGCCAGCTGAGCTGAGCCAGCCAGCTGACTGAGCCAGCCAGCTGAGCTGAGCCAGCCAGCTGACTGAGCCAGCCAGCTGAGCTGAGCCAGCCAGCTGACTGAGCCAACCAGCTGAGCTGAGCCAGCCAGCTGACTGAGCCAGCCAGCTGAGCTGAGCCAGCCAGCTGAGCTGAGCCAGCCAGCTGAGCTGAGCCAGCCAGCTGACTGAGCCAGCCAGCTGAGCTGAGCCAGCCAGCTGACTGAGCCAGCCAGCTGAGCTGAGCCAGCCAGCTGAGCTGAGCCAGTCAGCTGAGCTGAGCCAGCCAGCTGAGCTGAGCCAGCCAGCTGACTGAGCCAGCCAGCTGACTGAGCCAGCCAGCTGAGCTGAGCCAGCCAGCTGACTGAGCCAGCCAGCTGAGCTGAGCCAGCCAGCTGAGCTGAGCCAGCCAGCTGAGCTGAGCCAACCAGCTGAGCTGAGCCAGCCAGCTGAGCTGAGCCAGCCAGCTGAGCTGAGCCAGCCAGCTGAGCTGAGCCAGCCAGCTGAGCTGAGCCAGCCAGCTGAGCTGAGCCAGCCAGCTGAGCTGAGCCAGCCAGCTGAGCTGAGCCAGCCAGCTGACTGAGCCAGCCAGCTGTGCTGAGCCAGCCAGCTGAGCTGAGCCAGCCAGCTGAGCTGAGCCAGCCAGCTGAGCTGAGCCAGCCAGCTGACTGAGCCAGCCAGCTGACTGAGCAAGCCAGCTGACTGAGCCAGCCAGCTGAGCTGAGCCAGCCAGCTGAGCTGAGCCAGCCAGCTGACTGAGCCAGCCAGCTGACTGAGCCAGCCAGCTGAGCTGAGCCAGCCAGCTGAGCTGAGCCAGCCAGCTGAGCTGAGCCAGCCAGCTGTGCTGAGCCAGCCAGCTGAGCTGAGCCAGCCAGCTGACTGAGCCAGCCAGCTGACTGAGCCAGCCAGCTGACTGAGCCAGCCAGCTGAGCTGAGCCAGCCAGCTGACTGAGCCAGCCAGCTGACTGAGCCAGCCAGCTGACTGAGCCAGCCAGCTGAGCTGAGCCAGCCAGCTGAGCTGAGCCAGCCAGCTGAGCTGAGCCAGCCAGCTGAGCTGAGCCGAGCCAGCCAGCTGAGCTGAGCCAGCCAGCTGAGCTGAGCCAGCCAGCTGAGCTGAGCCAGCCAGCTGAGCTGAGCCAGCCAGCTGAGCTGAGCCAGCCAGCTGAGCTGAGCCAGCCAGCTGAGCTGAGCCAGCCAGCTGAGCTGAGCCAGCCAGCTGAGCTGAGCCAGCCAGCTGAGCTGAGCCAGCCAGCTGACTGAGCCAGCCAGCTGAGCTGAGTCAGCCAGCTGAGCTGAGCCAGGCAGCTGAGCTGAGCCAGCCAGCTGAGCTGAGCCAGCCAGCTGAGCTGAGCCAGCCAGCTGAGCTGAGCCAGCCAGCTGACTGAGCCAGCCAGCTGACTAAGCCAGCCAGCTGACTGAGCCAGCCAGCTGACTGAGCCAGCCAGCTGAGCTGAGCCAGCCAGCTGAGCTGAGCCAGCCAGCTGAGCTGAGCCAGCCAGCTGAGCTGAGCCAGCCAGCTGACTGAGCCAGCCAGCTGAGCTGAGCCAGCCAGCTGACTGAGCCAGCCAGCTGAGCTGAGCCAGCCAGCTGAGCTGAGCCAGCCAGCTGAGCTGAGCCAGCCAGCTGAGCTGAGCCAGCCAGCTGACTGAGCCAGCCAGCTGACTGAGCCAGCCAGCTGAGCCAGCCAGCTGAGATGAGCCAGCCAGCTGAGCTGAGCCAGCCAGCTGAGCTGAGCCAGCCAGCTGAGCTGAGCCAGCCAGCTGACTGAGCCAGCCAGCTGACTGAGCCAGCCAGCTGAGCTGAGCCAGCCAGCTGAGCTGAGCCAGCCAGCTGAGCTGAGCCAGCCAGCTGAGCTGAGCTAGCCAGCTGACTGAGCCAGCCAGCTGAGCTGAGCCAGCCAGCTGACTGAGCCAGCCAGCTGAGCTGAGCCAGCCAGCTGAGCTGAGCCAGCCAGCTGACTGAGCCAGCCAGCTGAGCTGAGCCAGCCAGCTGGCTGAGCCAGCCAGCTGACTGAGCCAGCCAGCTGAGCTGAGCCAGCCAGCTGAGCTGAGCCAGCCAGCTGAGCCAGCCAGCTGAGCTGAGCCAGCTGACTGAGCCAGCCAGCTGAGCTGAGCCAGCCAGCTGAGCTGAGCCAGCCAGCTGAGCTGAGCCAGCCAGCTGAGCTGAGCCAGCCAGCTGACTGAGCCAGCTGACTGAGCCAGCCAGCTGAGCTGAGCCAGCCAGCTGAGCTGAGCCAGCCAGCTGAGCTGAGCCAGCCAGCTGAGCTGAGCCAGCCAGCTGAGCTGAGCCAGCCAGCTGAGCTGAGCCAGCCAGCTGAGCTGAGCCAGCCAGCTGAGCTGAGCCAGCCAGCTGAGCTGAGCCAGCCAGCTGAGCTGAGCCAGCCAGCTGAGCTGAGCCAGCCAGCTGAGCTGAGCCAGCCAGCTGAGCTGGCAGTCGCCTCAAGCCACGTCACGTCACGTGACAGCTCGCGAAGGCCGAACCTCTCCACCGACCGTGTCCCGGTGATGTCAAACTGATGGTATATTGACCAAGGTGCCTCGGGTGGTGGACGCTGAGCTGGGACAATATTTAACTCCGCCGTAAAAAAAACGGAACTGAACGCATTCCCAGCCTCACATGTGCCCACCCACACGTTCACTTTCAATTATTTTTCGAAAGGTCTTTATCGACGATCTCGCAATAATTCATTAATTGCATTGTAGACAACTTGCACAGCACATATTGCACCCACTGGCGGATCCAGGGGGGGGGGGGCATTGGGGCAACCCCCCCCCACAGGAACATTGGGAGCTTCAATACAAGTATGCCCCCCCCCCCCGCGCGTTCCTGCAATTGGCTGTAAGAAGTGATAATGAGGGGGAAAACTCCCCTCCCTCCTCCCCGGTCAACGATTCTTTCTTTCCCACTGAGGACCCCCGCCCCCACCCATTGATTGTTACCCGGTCAACGACTTTTCGCGCTGACGAACCGACGCCAACCCCCGGTAACAACTTTTCGCTGATGAAACGGAGCGAATGCCCCCCCCCCCCCCCCCCCCCCCAACTCGAACCCTAGATCCGCCAGGGATTGCACACAAATTTGAAAGGGAAAGGCCAGCATTGCCATAGCTGCTCGGACAAAAACACTTCAAACCTCGTGGCATCATCTGTATGCTGTGGGTCGGCGGACGTCGCGACACGCTTCCAGAACAAGCCGGGTGAAAGGCGCCTTCGCCCGGGCGGTTTATCGGCGCACTACTCACCAGCCTGCTGCGGCGCCGCGCACCCGGGAACAGACCGGACACCCGGGATCTGACCGGACACCTGCGGCGCTGCGCAGCCGGGAACTGACCGGACACCTGCGGCGCTGCGCACCTGGGAACTGACCGGACACCTGCCTGCGCTGTGCACCCGGGAACTGACCGGACACCTGCGGCGCTGTGCACCCGGGAACTGACCGGACACCTGCGGCGCTGTGCACCCGGGAACTGACCGGACACCTGCGGCGCTGCGCAGCCGGGAACTGACCGGACACCTGCGGCGCTGCGCACCCGGGAACTGATCGGACACCTGCGGCGCTGTGCACCTGGGAACTGACCGGACACCTGCCTGCGCTGTGCACCCGGGAACTGACCGGACACCTGCGGCGCTGTGCACCCGGGAACTGACCGGACACCTGCGGCGCTGTGCACCCGGGAACTGACCGGACACCTGCGGCGCTGCGCACCCGGGAACTGACCGGACTCCTGCGGCGCTGCGCACCCGGGAACTGACCGGACACCTGCGGCGCTGTGCACCTGGGAACTGACCGGACACCTGCCTGCGCTGTGCACCCGGGAACTGACCGGACACCTG
Organism: Chirona hameri; assembly: GCA_036785665.1. Lineage (NCBI taxonomy): Eukaryota > Metazoa > Arthropoda > Thecostraca > Balanomorpha > Balanidae > Chirona > Chirona hameri. Next base: position 63,115 of record JAXIVJ010002456.1, read on the forward strand.
CGGCGCTGTGCACCCGGGAACTGACCGGACACCTGCGGCGCTGTGCACCCGGGAACTGACCGGACACCTGCGGCGCTGCGCACCCGGGAACTGACCGGACTCCTGCGGCGCTGCGCACCCGGGAACTGACCGGACACCTGCGGCGCTGTGCACCCGGGAACTGACCGGACACCTGCGTACGTGGTAGGTATTGACATCTGGGGTCCTGGGGAACGCCTTACGTACGATGCAGGAATTCATGCATGGTCGAATGCCAGTGCCAATTAATGCCGAATGTCATGAATACGACATTCGAACCAGGTGGGGCGGCGCCAGCACTGCTAGGCTACACTGCGCAGGGCACGCACAGGATGCATGTATCCGCTTTCTCAGCATATACAGACGCGTCAATGACATGCCAGTGGCTCGAGGTCTGGCTAGGCTGTGTAGTCAGGTTTGTACATAACCAGGGTGCAGGTGGGCCGGGCAACCGCCAACCGGTACTGCACTGGGGTGACCCGGTGACTTACACCGTGGTCCATGAAGCAATTCAGCTCACCCACGAATCAAACGGTCGTAAAGCAGCCCACCTCGTTTTCGATTCCACGGTTACGCCCATTCTAACGTGTATACGTGCATACATGTTAGAATATGTGTACGTGTATACGTCAGTCATACAACTGTGGGTGTAAGACTGGCGTATACACGTTAGAATGAGCGTAGATTCTGACTGACTCACTGACTGACTGACTGTAGGTGCTCTCGGTCTAACTCGAGAATGACTTGACCCATTGGTCGAGGACGGACCGCGTGCTGCCAGCTGATGATTATGCATTTCACGGCCATGGCTGATTATGAGGTTCAGCGACGACGCCCAGTTTTCGGCCAGCCAGAGATGGACCAGCACTGCCACGTCACACATCGGTCCTTCCCTGGCGACAGCGTGGGATCATAACAGTGAAATATTCGGAGACGGAGACGGGGACAGGGACAGTCCACACGGCGCACGGACGGTTGGCAAGGCCATAGACATGACAGGGACAGGACAGGGAAGGGCATTGTCGCTGACCAGGCCAGGGTCAATATCAAGGACTATACGGACACACAGGAGTGCCGCTTTCTTTTCTCCCCGTCCCAGTCTCGCTGGGATTGTTTCACTCTCCCGACTCGCTCGAGTCGGGGTTCGACTCCCGCTCGACTCCCGCTCGACGTCGCGGCGGGACACGGAGCTGTGACAGCCGGCCCGCTCCCGGCCTCCCGGCCTCCCGGCGGCGGCTCCTGGCACGCTGGCTTCTCCGCCGCGTGGTAGGCTCGCCCGCCGCGTAGTGGCGGCCGCTCCCGGAATGTCCGGGACGCGAGACGGCACGCGGCGGCACAGGCCACTGCTGCTGCCCGCGGGCCGGTCCGCTGACTGCGGGCCGGTCCGCTGACTGCGCTGTGCTCTGCTGACTGCGCTGTACTCTGCTGACGCTGCGCCGCTGACTGCTGACTGCGCCCGCCTGCACCCGCCGCCGTCTGCTGGGCGGGACGGGACGCTGCAGCCGCCGGGCCCCGGTGAATGGGACTCTGCAGCCGCCGGGATCCGGTGAATGGGACGCTGCAGCCGCCGGGCCCCGGTGAATGGGACTCTGCAGCCGCCGGCCCCCGGTGAATGGGACGCTGCAGCCGCCGGGCCCCGGTGAATGGGACTCTGCAGCCGCCGGCCCCCGGTGAATGGGACGCTGCAGCCGCCCGCCGGGCCCCGGTGAATGGGACTCTGCAGCCGCCGGCCCCCGGTGAATGGGACGCTGCAGCCTCCGGGACCCGGTGAATGGGACGCTGCAGCCGCCGGGCCCCGGTGAATAGGACGCTGCAGCCTCCGGGACCCGGTGAATGGGACGCTGCAGCCGCCCGCCGGCCCCCGGTGAATGGGACGCTGCAGCCGCCCGCCGGGCCCCGGTGAATGGGACGCTGCAGCCGCCGGGCCCCGGTGAATAGGACGCTGCAGCCGCCGGCCCCCAGTGAATGGGACGCTGCAGCCGCCCGCCGGGCCCCGGTGAATGGGACGCTGCAGCCGCCGGCCCCCGGTGAATGGGACGCTGCAGCCGCCCGCCGGGCCCCGGTGAATGGGACGCTGCAGCCTCCGGGACCCGGTGAATGGGACTCTGCAGCCGCCCGCCGGGCCCCGGTGAATGGGACGCTGCAGCCGCCGGGCCCCGGTGAATGGGACGCTGCAGCCTCCGGGACCCGGTGAATGGGACGCTGCAGCCTCCCGCCGGCCCCCGGTGAATGGGACTCTGCAGCCGCCCGCCGGGCCCCGGTGAATGGGACGCTGCAGCCGCCGGGCCCCGGTGAATGGGACGCTGCAGCCGCCCGCCGGGCCCCGGTGAATGGGACGCTGCAGCCGCCGGGCCCCGGTGAATAGGACGCTGCAGCCGCCGGGCCCCGGTGAATAGGACGCTGCAGCCGCCCGCCGGGCCCCGGTGAATGGGACGCTGCAGCCGCCGGGCCCCGGTGAATAGGACGCTGCAGCCGCCGGGCCCCGGTGAATGGGACGCTGCAGCCGCCCGCCGGGCCCCGGTGAATGGGACGCTGCAGCCGCCGGGCCCAGGTGAATAGGACGCTGCAGCCGCCGGGCCCCGGTGAATGGGACGCTGCAGCCGCCCGCCGGGCCCCGGTGAATGGGACGCTGCAGCCGCCGGGCCCCGGTGCGGGACGGAGCGGTAACCGGACACAAAGTCAAAAGTCAAAAAGTCAAAGGACAAAAAGTCAAATGTGAAAAAGTCAAAGGACAAAAAGTCAAATCGGCTAAAAGTAAAAGCAAAAAGTCAAAACGGCAAAAAGTCAAGCGGACAAAAATTCAAACAGGCAAAAAGTCAAATGCAAAAAGTCAAAACAGCAAAAAGTCAAAAGATCAAAAAGTAAAATTCAAAAAGTCAAAAGGATAAAAGTCAAATGCTAACAGGCAAAAAGTCATAATGGATAAAAGTCAAAAAGGCAAAAAGTCAAAAGCAAAAAGTCAAAAAGGCAAAAAGTCAAAAAGGCAAAAAGTCAAAAAGGCAAAAAGTCAAAAAGGCAAAAAGTCACATGCAAAGAGTCAAAAGGGCAAAAATAGCTGACTAACGGCTCCGCGTCACGCCAAAGCTTGTGGTGAGAGTAAGTTTCTTCGCTTCGCTCCATACAGGACACGCGGGTCTTGGGCGTTAGGTAAGTCAAACTGCAAAAAGTAAAATGTAAAACGTCACAAAATCAGAGGGAATAAAGCTCAAATGTCAATGACGGCTATACCAGTTCAATACGCCATACAAGGGCCAACTGCTTTTAATTAAAGGCCGATTTTATTATGTCCGTGAAGTTAGCGACGGATTCGGATTCTAATTCAGCGTCGAGTAGCGATTCGCTTCCAAATGTGGTTACTGGTCAACTTGAACACACTGCAGCGTGTCCAAGTTGACCAGTAACGTGATCATGATCACGGAAATGACATTCATTTTGACACTCAAGGTCATCTTCAAGGCCATTTTCAAAATCAATATTTCAAGATCCTCCACAATCAGTAACCTCATTCGTGGCAGGTGTCAACACGGTGTCAGGCACGGCATAACATTGAAAAGGAACATATTGATCAGACACGATGGGCCCGCATGAGGCCGGCAGGCCTTAGCCCGACACCACTTATACACCGGGCCCGAACTTCGGCACTGGCTCCGTGGCCCTGACATTTGCATGGTGATAAACAGCCCGATATAGCCACTGGCGGATCCAGCCACTCCGTTTGGGGAGGCCAAAAACTCAGGCACTGGCGGATCCTCGGTTCGAGTTTGGAGGGCTAAAATTTCGCTCCGTTTTATCAGCGACATTTTTTTTACCGGGGGGAGAGTGATGGGGTCGGGTCGTCAGCGCGACAAGCCGTTAACCGGGGGGAGGGGATCCTCAGCGCGAACGAAAGAGTCGTTACGCGGGGGGGGGACATACTTGTATTTGTATTGAATGTCCCCACATGTTCCTTTGGTAGAAGGCATTTCCCCCCTCTTCATAGCGGATAGATAGGTTTCGAGTTTGGGGAGGCAAACATTTGCGTTTCAAAGTTGTTAACGGAGGGGGGGGGCGTCGGGTCGTCAGCGCGAAGAAATCGTTGACTGGGAGGGAGGGGGGTGGCGTCGGATCGTCAACGACGAAAAGTCGTTGACTGGAGGGGGGGGGGGGGGAATGGGGTGTCGGGTCTTCAGCGGCAAGGCCCTATAACCAGGCAAAACCATCAGTGTTTGTTTTACCGTCCCCCGCGGCCAGTGTACCGTCCCCCGCGGCCAGTGGATGACGTCATTGGGATGGTAACTCAGACGCCACCGTCCACGCTCTATATATCTATATAATGGACGATAGTCCGGAATCGTTTTCGGCGGTTTTTAACCATGCTTTTATGTTGGATATGACGCAGAAAGGTGTGATGTGGTCGGGTAATGGCAAATCCGTGTCTGTCAATCTTACTGCACAACCTGGCCGGAATTCCTCGGGTCTGACCGAGCGTATTAACCCGCGCCGTGCCGGGGTGGGGGAGGCGTTTAGACGCCTTCCTGAGGTTTTTCAAGGATAACGAAAAAACGGCGGCGCGCAGCGCCGCCTTTTTCGGCACAGGTGTTTGGGCATCAATTACTCACCTTGTGTGAAATTTTGAACTTCGGGTCATATCAGGTCAGGTCACGAGGTCAGGTCACATGACCACACCTCCAAAGACGTTTGTGGTCGTACCACAGCCACAGCTTTTGGCCGATCGGTTTCAAACTTATAGGATTTCATAAGGTCATAAGTACCTACAATTCGCTTATCTCGGATTGTTTTTTACATCTGACCAAAGGTCGGGTCAATTTCGTGACCTCCACATTATAAGTCAGTGGGGAAATATGCAAATGTTTCCTTTTCCAAGAATACGCATGATATCAGTCCAATTCCTCCTGGATAATGTGAGCATAGGTCATTCTTGATGAACCAGGTACAATGTGTGTTCAGTGGCCCCCTACAGGGTCGGCAGAGGTTATCTGAGGTCACCAACACGCTGTTGTCAATAACTCTCGACAGAATGGAGACAGAGAAGTGAAACTGACACCAATATGTTTGTCTCGTCGAGACACGTCTTTCAATATGCAACATGACCTACTTGAGTCATCACTTGACCTTGACCTGAGTTCACATTTATAAGTTGACCTAACCTGATCACCATGACTATGATTCGAAGTCCCTTGACGAGACAAACATGATGGGGTCAACATTTTACCTTATCTTTATTAGGCAAAAAGTTATTTGCGAGAAGAAGAAAAAAACAGTTTGACCAAAAAATAGCCCTTTGTCCTTTGGTGACCTCTGGAGCCGAAACAATTGACCTGAGCTAAAATTTGAGGACACCGATGGCGATTGCATTTGTTTAAAATATTTCGATTGCTTGTTTTTGTTTGTTCCTAGTTGTCATAGTTTCCGAGATATTTGGGGGTTTCTGAAGCGAAGTCCTTAACCCTCGCCAGTGCAGGGGTGGATGCCACCCCTCGGTTTTTCGGGAATAACTCTCGTAAATATCAACTGATTACGATGAAACTTTCAATACCTTACTTGTGAACAAATTGACACATATTCTGAAATTTTTTAAGTTGTAGGTCACATAACTCGTGACCTTTTACCTGTTTTTCAAGGTCATAGCAGGCGCAAATGGTGTCCCGTAGTAACTTGTATCTAGTCCCGTAGATCCTTGTATCTTGTGCAGTTGCATAGTGTGTGTTGTTCAGGAGCATATGCACAGGTGTTTCCAGGTGACGGTTGTGGTTTCCATTGATATTGTGACCTCGATTGACCTTTTCAGAGGTCAACCGAAGTCACTGACCTCCGATGACCTCATATTACTTTTTTGGCCTCTGGCAGGGCATTTTTTGGCAGGGCATTTTTTCTATAGGGCATTTTGTGACGCTGATTTCAAATATGGAATCCATTTTACATAATTATATGTTCCACTGGGGTCATGAGCCCCCACAGGTCAACCGAGGTCAATGACCTCAAATGACCTGACATGACCTGACATGACCTTTTTGGAATTTGGAATTTTCTAGGACTTTTTGCGACGCTGATTTCAAATTTGGCACCCATTTAGCATAATGATATGCTCATTCGCGATTCTAGCTCGATTAAATTAAATTTATAAGCATTTACAATTTGGTTGAATTTTGGGTCATTGACATGATCTCAGAGGTCACATAATGATTTATAACCTTAAAATCGGGTATCAATGGTTTCCTCTTGTGACAAGCAACACGGTCGTTTTTTAATCGAAGCTCGATCCCAATTAGGACGCACTGATCGGACGCTGCACGGGCGAGGGTTAAATGAAATAGTTCACCTTGGAACATTTTTTTCCAAACACGATTTGATTATATTTTTTAATACAATATATTTTATATTGTCAAAAATGGCCATACATCGCGCCGATTCAGGATGGAAGGTCGTAAATTAATAATCTTATCAAAACTATATACATACTCTCTGAGTCAGGAGTCCTGGACTCCTGACGTCACGCGAATGAACACAAATGGTTCAGCTAATCAGATTCGAAAGTAGTCGCGTAAGGATAGACTCGCATTAGAGAAGTGCCAACCTGCGGCCGGCGGTTCGCTTGATAGCCCCAGCTGCAAGCTGATTGTCTGATGGTATAGTCTCTGCCCGGGCTACCAACAGCACCGCATCCTTTCGTCAGCACCGCATTCCTTTGCCAAAAAATCAAATATATTCGGCTGGAGAGTCTTTTCAGTCAAGGAAACTTGCAGATAGGGGTTTCCCAACACGGGCTACACAACTGTTATCTCAGTTTAAAACCCATGTTGAAGGTGACCTATTTCCTTTAAACTGGAAAATCTGACATTTGATGACATCTGGTGACCTCAATATTGACCTGAGCCCAAACATGACCAAATAGTTTCGAAGTGATTTTTGACGAGCTATCGAAGTGTTGTTGGATTCCGTCTATTCTCCATAGGAGCCGAGTTAGAAGGGGGCGTTTCAGAACTAATCAGATTTTACCATGCCAATGCCGTCTCATTGGCAGCATTTGGTAGGAATTTCTTTACCTATGGCCCACTATAGAGATGACACCCCCTGCTCAGCGCGATTTTTTTTTTTGTTGCCTAGATTGGTACTTGTGCTGGCCGGTTTGGGGGAGACCAAAACATAGTTTGGCCGTACGACTTGACCGTTTGGGGGAGGCCATGGCCTCGGTGCCCCCCCCCCCCCCCACCCCTGGATGCGCCAGTGGATGTAGAGAACGTGATTCTTATTCGACGTATTTGCCTGCACTGTACAAATATCTTTGAAGTTAACGGATTAATGTATTTACTTCTGCTTCCGTTATCTTTCCATTATCTTGTCGGATTTTTCGACTTTTCGCATTGGAATTTTTACGCTTTTTACTTTTTTATTTGACTTTTTGCGTTTTTGACTTTTTGCATTTGACTTTTATCCTTTTTGACTTTGTGCCTATTTGACTTTTTGCCTATTTTACTTTTTGCATTTGACTTTTATCATTTTGACTCCTTGCCATTTTACTTTTTGTCCTCTTGACTTTTTGCGGTTTTGACTTTTTGCTTTTCACTTTTTGCCGTTTTCACTTTTTGCATTTGACTTTTTGTCCTTTTGACTTTTTGCCGTTTTGACTTTTAGCCGATTTGACTTTTGTCCTTTGCCTTTTAGCCGATTTGACTTTTTGTCCTTTTACTTTTTCACATTTGACTTTTCGTCCTGGAATCCTCCGAATTACCCTCAATTCAGATTGCTGCTACTCGAACTCTGGAATATATTTGTCTGCTCTAATGGACCACCTGGCTATGTATTTTTGAGCGAAACGTTCCGTTAATAGCACACTAATGTTTCGTATTGTTTACCGTACATGTTTGCGCCCGCCCTATACAATAATACAATGCATGAGGAAGTTGACCGCCCGGTCACGTCATCCGGTGCACTGCACGCGATTACTCAGAAGAGGAAACGATACGGCGGTACAAACAAGCCAGTTCCCGGAAATATCCTATATTTGCCTGTTCGTGTCAGGGAGCTCAACTATGGAAATTTCCGGACACGCAAGCCTTACACATGAGCGTACCTTTTATGTAAATCCATTCAGAAACTTGCAACTTCTCTCATAGTATGGATCGGTAGTGCATTTACGACGCACTACGTTGCAGTACAGTACCGTACGTTGTTGGTCAGCCATTGGATTTCGGAGTCTCTATCACACAACTGCCTTTTACAAACCTGCCTCACATCCGAAGTCATTCCCAACGTCTGACGTAACTGTACCACGTCTGACATCACTGCACCACTTCTGACATCACTGTATCACGTCTGACATCACTGTACCACGTCTGACATCACTGTACCACGTCTGACATCACTGTACCAACGTCTGACGTCACTGTACCACGTCTGACATCACTGCACCACTTCTGACATCACTGTATCACGTCTGACATCACTGTACCACATCTGACATCACTGTACCACGTCTGTCATCGCTGTACCACGTCTGGCATCACTGTATCACGTCTGACATCACTGTACCAACGTCTGACATCAATGTACCACGTCTGACATCACTGCACCACGTCTGACATCACTGTACCACGTCTGACATCACTGTACCACGTATGACATCACTGTACCACGTCTGACATCACTGCACCACGTCTGACATCACTGTACCGTCTCTGACATCACTGCACCACGTCTGACATCACTGTACCGTCTCTGACATCACTGTACCACGTCTGACATCACTGTACCACGTCTGACATCACTGTACCACGTCTGCCATCACTGTACCACGTCTGACATCACTGCACCACGTCTGACATCACTGTACCACGTCTGACATAACTGTATCACGTCTGACATCACTGTACCACGTCTAACATCACTGTACCACGTCTGACATCACTGTACCACGTCTGACATCACTGTACCACGTCTGACATCACTGTACCACGTCTGGCATCAAAGTACCACGTCTGACATAATTTTACCACGTCTGACATAATTGTACCACGTCTGACATCACTGTACCACGTCTGACATCACTGTATCACGTCTGACATCACTGTGCCACGTCTGACATCGCTGTACCACGTCTGACATCAATGTATCACGTCTGACGTAACTGTACCACGTCTGACATCACTGTACCACTTCTGACATCACTGTACCACGTCTAACATCACTGTACTACGTCTGACATCACTGTACCACGTCTGACATCACTGTACCACGTCTGCCATCACTGTACCACGTCTGCCATCACTGTACCACGTCTGACATCACTGTGCCACGTCTGGCATCGCTGTACCACGTCTGACATCACTGTACCACGTCTGACATCACTGTACCACGTCTGCCATCGCTGTACCACGTCTGACATCACTGTACCACGTCTGACATCACTGTACCACGTCTGACATCACTGTACCACGTCTGATATCACTGTACCACGTCTGACATCACTGTACCACGTCTGATATCACTGTACCACGTCTGACATCACTGTACCACGTCTGACATCACTGTACCACGTCTGCAATCACTATACCACGTCTGCCATCACTGTACCACGTATGACATCACTGTACCACGTCTGACATTACTGTACCACGTCTGACATCGCTGTACCACGTCTGCCATCACTGTATCACGTCTGACGTAACTGTACCACGTCTGACATCACTCTACCACTTCTGACATCACTGTACCACGTCTGACATCACTGTACCACGTCTGACATCACTGTACCACGTATTCCATCACTGTACCACGTCTGCCATCACTGTACCACGTCTGACATCACTGTGCCACGTCTGACATCGCTGTACCACGTCTGACATCACTGTACCACGTCTGACATCACTGTACCACGTCTGCCATCGCTGTACCACGTCTGACATCACTGTACCACGTCTGACATCACTGTACCACGTCTGATATCACTGTACCACGTCTGACATCACTGTACCACGTCTGATATCACTGTACCACGTCTGACATCACTGTACCACGTCTGACATCACTGTACCACGTATGCCATCACTGTACCACGTCTGACATCACTGTACCACGTCTGACATCACTGTACCACGTCTGACATCGCTGTACCACGTCTGCCATCACTGTACCACGTCTGACATCACTGTACCACGTCTGCCATCGCTGTACCACGTCTGACATCACTGTACCACGTCTGACATCACTGCAGCATGTCTGACATCACTGTACCACGTGACATCACTGTACCACGTCTAACATCACTGTACCACGTCTGACATCACTGTACCACGTATGCCATCGCTGTACCACGTCTGACATCACTGTACCACGTCTGACATCACTGTACCACGTCTGACATCACTGTACCACGTCTGACATCACTGCACCACGTCTGACATCACTGTACCGTCTCTGACATCACTGCACCACGTCTGACATCACTGTACCGTCTCTGACATCACTGTACCACGTCTGACATCACTGTACCACGTCTGACATCACTGTACCACGTGTGCCATCACTGTACCACGTCTGACATCACTGTACCACGTCTGACATCACTGTACCACGTCTGACATCACTGTACCACGTCTGACATCACTGTATCACGTCTGACATCACTGTACCACGTCTGATATCACTGTACCACGTCTGGCATCACTGTACCACGTCTGACATAATTTTACCACGTCTGAAATAATTGTACCACGTCTGACATCACTGTAACACGTCTGACATCACTGTATCACGTCTGACATCACTGTACCACGTCTGACATCACTGTACCACGTCTGCCATCACTGTACCACGTCTGACATCACTGTACCACGTCTGACATCACTGTATCACGTCTGACATCACTGTACCACGTCTGACATCACTGTATCACGTTTGACATCACTGTACCACGTCTGACATCGCTATACCACGTCTGACATCACTGTATCACGTCTGACGTAACTGTACCACGTCTGACATCACTGTACCACTTCTGACATCACTGTACCACGTCTGACATCACTGTACCACGTCTGACATCACTGTACCACGTCTGCCATCACTGTACCACGTCTGACATCACTGTACCACGTCTGACATCACTGTACCACGTCTGACATCGCTGTACCACGTCTGACATCACTGTACCACGTCTGACATCACTGTACCACGTCTGACATCACTGTACCACGTCTAACATCACTGTACCACGTCTGACATCACTGTACTACGTCTGATATCACTGTACCACGTCTGACATCACTGTACCACGTCTGATATCACTGTACCACGTCTGACATCACTGTACCACGCCTGCCATCACTGTACCACGTCTGACATCACTGTACCACGTCTGACATCACTGTACCACGTCTGACATTGCTGTACCACGTCTGCCATCACTGTACCACGTATAACATCACTGTACCACGTCTGCCATCGCTGTACCACGTCTGACATCACTGTACCACGTCTGACATCACTGTACCACGTCTGCCATCACTGTAACACGTCTGATATCACTGTACCACGTCTGACATCAATGTACCACGTCTGACATAATTGTACCACGTCTGACATCACTGTACCACGTGACATCACTGTACCACGTCTGACATCACTGCACCACGTCTGACATCACTGTACCACGTGACATCACTGTACCACGTATGACATCACTGTACCACGTCTGACATCGCTGTACCACGTCTGACATCGCTGTACCACGTCTGACATCACTGTACCACGTCTGACATCACTGCACCACGTCTGACATCACTGTAACACGTCTGACATCACTGTACCACGTCTGACATCACTGTACCACGTCTGACATCACTGTACCACGTCTGACATCACTGTACCACGTCTGCCATCGCTGTACCACGTCTGCCATCGCTGTACCACGTCTGGCATCACTGTACCACGTCTGACATCACTGTACCACGTCTGATAAGTGACATCACTGTACTATTGGTTCCAAAATAAGCGTCCCGCTGGGTTAGACGAGTCTGTAGCGAATACCTGCATTCTCGCCATTCCCGGTCGGTCTGGGAGGTAGGCTTTCCGACACACTCTAGTGCTCGGCGGGACAGCCTATACAGCTTGGCTGCACTGACGCTATACACTCTGCCTGTATATAGGCTGTTCTGCGCAGCATTGTTTCTTTCAGGCGGTTCACAACGGCCGGTATTCACTACAAATTAACTGCTGTGCCGGCCAACCCAGCGGGGCGCTTATTTTGAAACCAATAGTACCACGTCTGACATCACTGTACCCAGTGTACCGTGCCTGACGTCACCCTGTCGCACGTCTGACGTCACCCTGTCGCACGTCTGACGTCACCCTGTCGCACGTCAGACGTCACCCAGCCGCACCTCTGACGTCACCCAGCCGCACCTCTAACACCACCTCCCTCCGTTTCAGTTCATCATCAAGCCGGACAACCTTGAGAAGGAGATAAAGCTCCAGCTGCCGATCATGATCGCGTCGTATCCCTACCGTAACCCGGACGGCACGCTGAGGAAGAAGCGGGGCGCTGAGTACCCCGCCACCCTGCCCATCTTCCGGCCCTGGCTCGACGCGAAGAAGAAGGTGGTCACCTAGCTGCCCGTGAAGCGCAAGGTGGTCGCCTAGCTGTGTGAAGCGCACTGCTGTCACGCCGCTGCCGGACCGGCACAGCACGGCATGACACGTGACGCATGAGTGGTGGACACTGGCCCAGTACGGGCTGTCACGTGACCAGCGCCGCTACCGGACCGGCACGGCGCGGGATGTCACGTGACTTGTGAGTGGTGGACACTGGTCCAGTACGGGCTGTCACGTGACCAGCGCCGCTACCGGACCGGTACGACGCAGGATGTCACGTGACTTGTGAGTGGGGAAGACTGCTGGCTGAACGTGGTCAGAGGAAGGACAGGACGAGGTCACAAGACTGAGAGCGCGTGCCATCAGCTGGTGTCTGGTTATCAGGGAGGGGGAGGTGTGCAGGTTTAGAGTGAAGCGGCAGACCGACCGGAGGACCGGGCAATGTTGTCAGTGCCAGTGATCGGTAAACAGAGGGGTGGTGACGCGATGCGTCGGTGTGACGATAGATGTCACACCGACAGAGGTGCGACGTGCGCCAGTCTACAGAGTGAAGGTCGTGGACGCCGTGAGGCCGAGAAGGTGCACCCGAAAGCCCTAATAATCAGGTGTGTCGCCCGGCGTTGTGAACTGATCTGAATTGAGATCCAGCGGGCCCGGGGACCCAGCAGAGCGAGACGGGATGGCAGCAGGTGCTCTTGCCGGCACCCGCGTGTGGCATGCAGTTGGGTGAGGGCTTGGTGGAATTCGGACTGCTATACCATCCCGCCGACTACAGGAGCCCGGCAGCAGCCACGCCGAGTCTGTACTGCTCCCAGCTGGTACGGACGATGCACCACTGCTTAGATATGTGTAGTGGCCACGGCGCTGCTACCTCTACAGTGATACCGAGAGCCGCCGACGTGCGCTGAATCATCTCGAGCCTGTCCAGCGGCAGGGATACCATACTTGCGTGCTGGGACTGGCGGTACCAGAAACACGCATTGCGGCGATGAAATTAAATGTCATCAGCCGACAATGCAGTCAGTTTCTGTCATGTTATGCGTGTTCCGTATTTTGTCGGAGTATGGCGTAGTGCTGGCGCCAGCGACTAACACCGAACTCGCGGCTCGAAAGTAACCAGACGTGAGCTCAAATACGTTACGTCCTATAGGTGTATTATCCATCAGTGTGTAAGCATGATCATTAACAGAAATATGTCAACCTAATCAATAACAAAAATATGTATATATACGTGATCTAGACGCGGAGCCCAGTCGATTGGTGAAGATGACGAGAATATAGATAAGCGTTAACGTATAGCACAATTAAAAGGGGAGCTCGTCCGCGCATCACACAGCATAGTCGGTAGGCTCACTCTGTACAATTTAACCACTCTGTACAATCTACCAGCTACGGTGGCGGCGCGTAGCGGGAGATCTGTGAGTCCAGTGGACGGGCGAGTCTCGCCCGCACCCCTCGCTCGATCGACGCGCACGAACAACTCGACCAACGCACACGCAGTCACTATCGATCGATCGTGCACGCCACGCCCGAATGCCCGTCAGAGTCGGCTCGCGGAGTCGTCGAGTCGAGTCGGAGTCGGCTCGCGGAGTCGCTAAGTCGAGTCAGAGTCCGTCAGACGCCCAGCTCTCGCACGCCGCCATCTCGGCATCCGAGACGAAACACAGTCGTACCGAGCCGCAGGGGTGGGAGGTCATCGGACCAGCCACGACCTAACCACCGTCGTACGTAGTATTACCGGGTGCCCGCACCGCACCCGCCGCTGCCGTCAGATTCGCCCCACACCAGGCCGGAGCAGTGCCCTGCAGTGCTGAGCCGACACTGTCCGACCCGCCGCCGCTCGCTACCGTAACGCCGCCGTGACGCTTCCGAGACGACGCCGTCACGCCGTCACACCGTCAAAGCGTCACGTCACCGCGTTACTCGATTACGAGCGGCGCGCGATCACTTGAGAAACGCCGCGAACACCGCCCACATGAGTGGCAGGGAGTTGGGCTTGGCCGCCTCCGCGTCCAGATCCAGCTCGGTCAGCTCCCGGATACGCTTGGTGGCCACCTGGTGGAGGGCAGAAGAAGCATTAGTACCGGCAGCGGCCACCAGGGCAGCCGGCTGGGGAAGGTCGGTACTAGACGCAAATTTCAGGACCACGGAGCCGGCGCTGGGCCCAAATTCAGGCCCGGCGTGCCTGAAGCTGTCTGAACTCAGGCTTGCCGGTCTCATGCCGGTCTCAGCACAAGTTATCAATTAAAAAAACTAATTAAATATAAATAAATATTGGCAGAAGTTAGAACATACATGCTTAAAGATCATGATAAATTGAGAAAACAAAATATACAACAGTAAAACATCATCATAACAAATAACAATGTCACAGCTTAAAAATAGGAAGTGATAACTAGTACGGCCTAGTAAGGAGTGGACACACCAGTGAAACTTAATAAATCAAACTACATGGTCAATTCATGATCAATTCATCAGCTCAGTCACTGCAGCAGTGTGAGAGTCGGGTGCAGTCAAACAGAAACAACTTCCCCAAATCATCCACTGTCATCACTAGTAACTAGGTAGGGTGGCATACCCTTTTATATTTAGTCATCCCATTGCCCCAGGTCACCCCAAATTATTTTGTATAACAAATAAGTACCTATGGAACAAAACCACCCACGTGTATGATATTAATTATTGTTAATACTATTGTAAATACATATTACTGAGAATATTTATTGATACATATTTACTATTTAGTTCCACATGAGAAAGGACATATTCAAGTCATATCATTTGTAGTTTTGGTAGTGAACAAATATTGTATTTTATGCAACTACAATTATAAAGGTGGAAAGACTGCAAAACACAAACAAAAAACATTTTGCAAAGAAATCTAAAGTGGCCAAGACCTATCCCAGAATGCAAACCTGTCTAGTTCCACTTCAACTTCTTATCACAATAGCTCCATAATTTATATATGACCTTGCTTAATTACACGTGACACACTCCCCAGCAACACTTTCAAAACCAATTTCCAAACAATGTGTTTTGATGAGTCACATTTGCGACGAATTAGCCAGGACTGGGCCGTAAAAGAATCACGTGTGTCAATTAAGCAGCAGATCGATATTCGCCAATGTGTCACTTTGACAGATATTCACAACTTCACACCTCAGAATCGCGACGCCTCAGAATTGCGTGAAGACGTTCATGTTCGTATTCGAAAATAAGCTGTAGTATCAAATCCTAACCCTTGGGGCCAGTTCAAGTTTAAATATTTTTAAAGAAGTCCATCTGCCGAATCCTCAATATGTTGACATTTTCATTTTGGTAATTTTAAGTTATTTATGGTGATAAAGTTAGTAATTTCGGTGACTGGATTAATTGTGTGCGCCGTTTTGAGCTCAACGATTCACAATTGTCAAATACTTCAGCCGCCATTACGCGCAGCAGTGAAGTTGTACCAGGGTAATGAAACAACGGGTAGAACAGTAAGGAATGTAACGCCCAAATGAATTAGATAAGATATAATTTGTATCGTAATTGTTTTGTCTATTATAAATTAAAGGTATTGTTTGCTATTAATAACTTGTATTTCCATAGATTATATCTTTATTTATTGAATTAAACGCCAGCAAATATACGAAGTAGTAGTCAAAGTAGTGTACAGGGTGTCCGGAAATTATTTGCCCCTTGTTCATTCGTCTTTAATCCCACCGTGCGCTCACGGAACCGGCGGAATTTTACCGAGACCGCGCCTCAGGCTATCCACAGATGTCGGTTGGTCACGTGACCCACGCCGGTCGCCTGACCTTGACCGTTGTGAGGCGCAAGAGGTCAGTCTCCGGCAGGCGCCACTCGCACGCGCAGGCGGTGTCTGCTATGGCGAAAGAACACTCTTTGTCAACGCGTCACCGCGCTGTCGCTATGGTGAAGGCTGGAATGAAGCAGGCAGACGTTGCAAAACAGTTTTCTGTTTCTGTCAGAAGCATTAAGATATGGCTGTCCCGTGACCGCACGGGTGAATCCCTCCGAAGCCGAGCTGGTCGTGGAAGGAAGACGGTGCTGAGCCGGGTGGCGGAAATCGTCTTGGCGAAAGCTGCCTTGAAAAGGCACCAGTCTGTGAGGAAACTGGCGAGGAAACTGACTGCCAAAGGTCATCCGACATCCAAGACAACCGTACACCAGTACCTGACTAAGTGCTTGCATTTGAAGTCGCTGAAACTGCGCCGCCAGCCGAAACTGACCGAAGTCCAGAATCGCAAGCGGATGGCTTTTGCAAAGGCACGCAAGAACTGGACGATCCTGCAATGGCGACGTGTGTTGTTTTCTGATGAGTCGCCATTCGAGCTGCTTCAGGCGCCAAACCGCCAGAACGACCGAGTTTACGCCCACAGCAGCCGTGAAGTTCCCTGTCATCGAGACGGTAAAGCAGGCCGCTCAAGATCATGGTTTGGGGGATTATGAGCTACTGCGGGCTGTCGGAGCTTCACGTCATCCCTCGAGGCCAGACTGTGACGGCAGAATATTACGTTGAGAGTATTCTCAAGGAGACGGCGGCATCAGCTATGCAGCGGAATGCAGCGGATGCAGCGGAAGAAGCAGAAAGGGTCGCCAACGACTGTGAAACTTCTACCGAAGATGTCGGAGGCCATCTTTCAGCAAGATGGCGCTCCAGCTCACAGCGCTGCCAGAACTCAGCAGTGGTGCCAAAGCCACCTTCTCGCCTTCTGGGAGAAAGGTGTATGGCCAGGCAACAGTCCCGACCTGTCACCAATTGAAAACTTCTGGGGAATCATGAAGGACGAGCTCAGCAAGATGGAATCAGCGACCTGTGAGGACGGACTCGTCAGGAACCTGCGGAAGGTGTGGCTGAGCTTCAGCGCCGAGACGCTGGACAACATGGTCTGCGGGATGCCGGAGCGGATGAGAGAATGTATTAGACAGGGCGGAGGATACATCGGGAAATAAACCATGACCCGGACACTTTTTGTTTATCAGTGAAGCGGTGCTGATGGAGGGGCAAATAATTTCCGGACATCCTGTATTTGCAGTACATGTAGTAGCATTTGGAAGCGGTCATATTAAATTATACTACAAAGTAGTAGTCGAAGTAGTGTATATTTGAGTACTGTAGTAGTATTTGGAAGCGGTCAGCGGTCGTTCCGACATTTTTTAACCCCCAAGCCCATTTAACTCCTTTACGCCCGGAATATCGAAAAATGGTAAATAAATACGTTGTAGCTAAGGCATGTAGCTATCTGTGCAGAAGTCGGATTTACAATATGTACCATAGATTACGAGCCAGCCTCGTCTGAAAATCATCGATTTAACATGGGAACCCTATCATTGGTGTAGTAGGTTTTTAACGCCCAAACGCCAGAGTGCTGCCAACCATTATGTATTTATTTATTTATTTATTTATTCATTTATTTATTGAGCCAACAACCACAGACACAGGGCCCACTAACGGTTGAAGTCTCATGCAACAGGAAATTAAAACATTCACAAACTACATGAGTGCACATGGTACAATAAGAGAAAACACA
This sequence comes from Chirona hameri, assembly GCA_036785665.1. Lineage (NCBI taxonomy): Eukaryota > Metazoa > Arthropoda > Thecostraca > Balanomorpha > Balanidae > Chirona > Chirona hameri. The sequence goes on from JAXIVJ010002456.1 coordinate 81,258, forward strand.
AATATACTGTATAGTAAACACAGCAGCATAAAATAAATACATAAAAGGAGATTAAAATCGCCAGTGAAAGTAAGAACAAACGTGTAAATAAAGCGCTGATACAGGTAAAAACCTAAAAATAGACAAATACATAAAAGCGCCGGTAAAAGTAAATATAAAAGTGTAAATATAGCGCTGGTACAGACAAAAGACCTAAAATAGACAAGTGCAACTTAAAGCCGGTGACCGATCACGGGACGTGATCTAGGCTCACAGCAGCGACCTTAACTCAAGTATGTACCCTGAACATCAGCGAACTTAGTGATGTCAGACCTAAGGGTACGAGACGGCATAAATAAATCCGTCTGAGGGCTGCTGTGTGTGAGCGAGTTAAAGAGATGCGGGAGACGAATCAAGAAGCCCCTCTTTACAGAGTCAACTCTTCCACGAGGTACATGGAAGAGCTCAGGGCGCCGCGTACGTCGGCTTGGTGCTGACAGCGGGAACGTTACCACAATATCAGGGCAGTCTATGTGGCCGCTGAATACTGAGCGCATGAACATTAGATCGGACCGAATGAAACGCGACCTGACCGATGCGCAGCCAAACACCTCGAGCAATGACACATAATCAAGTGGTGGGCACGCTGCTTGGGTTTTAGATCCCAGCCACTGGTGGGGCTGAGTTTTCCGGCCTTGGCCTTGGCAGTGAAGTAGCTTTGTTTCTCTGTGCCCAAGGTCTGCATAAATATGTGCCAAGGCCGTGCAATAGTGGCTCTGTGCGTGTGACTGGCTTGGATGTTAGTTATAGATATCTTGTCTTGGATAGTGAGGAAACCGAGGATACTCTGTAATTTAAAACAGGTTGATTATTTTATTTGTATCATTCAAGATAGGATTGTCACTCCCAATGTTTTTAGTACGTTTGTCATACTTTTTTGACGTTTTCCTGGACGTTTGTCCAGGAAAACTTGCCTTTTCCCCATTATCATGTGAAGTATATTTATTATTTACTAGTCCATGTCAACATTGATCAAATAGGTAAGTAGGTAAGTAGGTATAAAATAATGTACCTCAACATTGTTTGTAGAAGCTATTACGATTACAACCCAAACATTGCATTGTGTGATGTTGAGTGATGAATGCATACTTATTACATACTTTTAAGCTGCTCGTTTGGACTTGCATGATCTATATATCTACCATGCTTCTTATTTTTATGCTTTTAATTTTTGCAAACCACCAAAGATTAAAGAAGTCTACTCACCTTGACCTGTTCCACTTTTCTGTTAGTCTGTTGTTGATTATTTATCTCAAGTTCTGACTTTTGTGGGATTTTTTTACTCCATGGTCCATATGTATCCATTATCCATTGGTGTTTCAATGTGGTGTGTGTTAAAATGGTGCAAAATGCACATTGCAAACTATAAATATTCCTACTAAAATATTGTAAGTGTAGAATGAAGTAAACATTGCTAGCTGCCGAGTGCCGGGCCTGGCGGGTGCTGCCACATGTGGCCGGGCTTGATGCCGGTCCCAACTCATGCATGAGCGGTGGCAGTGTGGGGCTGGTTCCTGTTTTTTTTTAAAAGACATTTTCTGCATCTCTAAGTCGGTACCAATCACGCCAGCAGGGGTAAAAGCTCTGGTACACGGGGCGTGACTTTATGGCGACACGGCAACTATGAATTCTAGAGCACCGTCATCAGTAGAGAAAATCGCAAACATGTGGTGGTGCCGTTATCAACATCGGTCAGATAAGCCCCCGAGCGTGGGCAACCAGCAAACAAATGACAATCGCCCAACACTGATACGATATAGTGGACGGCAGGACGACGTCAGCAGTTAATGTCGCTCATGGTCCCAGGTATGGAAGAACAGCCGCCCCTGAACACAGGTATGACTTTGTTTATTCTGCCCCTGCAGCTCAGTCAGGAGAGCGCTGGGCTTTTGACTTCATACGGTGTGGTAGGCCGGGTTCGAGTCGCTTCGGCGCTCGTTATTTGCCCCTGACTGGGATGGCCTGCGGCCGGTGGCAGCGGTCGCACTCAATGTCGGGTGACGTCAGAGGGCGGGGCGGACCGTGTCCAGGTATGTCGGACAAGTACAACTTTCGCCTCTAGATTCTGCCGGTGACTGGAATTGTGGGATCGGATGGTAGGGGTCAGGGCCTGCGCAACAAGCTATGGTTAGCGAGGGCCCTGCCCTCGGAAATCCATCCATTCAAAAGGTTGGGACTAAACATATATAAAACCATCACTCTAGCCGTCTGCCCTGGTCAGTACTCCAACCGCCCCCCATACTCTAGCCGTCCCCCCAACCTACCTAGTCAATAGTCGTCCCTGCCACCGCCCGTCCGCGTGACCGTCCACCCCTCCACTCGTCCATTGGTTCGCCAGTCCCACCGTGCTACGTTCCGTCTCGTCTGATCTGATCTGATCTCGTCTCGTCTCGTCTCGTCTCGTCTCGTCTCGTCTCGTCTCGTCTCGTCTCGTCTCGTCTCGTCTCGTCTCGTCTCGTCTCATTCTCATTCCCATTCCCATCCCCATTCCCGTCGTCCCGTGTCGTCCCGTGTCGTCCCGTCCCGTCCCGTCCCGTTCCGTTCCGTTCCGTTCCGTTCCGTTCCGTTCCGTCCCGTCCCGTCCCGTCCCGTCCCGTCCCGTCCCGTCCCGTCCCGTCCCGTCCCGTCCCGTCCCGTCCCGTCCCGTCCCGTCCCGTCCCGTCCCGTCCCATTGCGTTTCATTCCGCGCGTTAGTCCCTGATGTGAGCCCCGCATACCTCGTAGTCATCGTCAGAGAGCGGAGAGAAGGCGTTCTCCAGGACGTCCGAGGCGTGCGCCAGGATGAGCAGCGACAGCACCCGCTTGTCCATCCGCTGCGGGTCGTTCACCCACTTACTGAGTACCGCGTCCTGAACCTGCGGTCACAGGCAGGGGAGACGGGAGTTAGGGATCCTGAACCTGTGGTCACAGACAGGGGGAGACGGGAGTCAGGGTCGCCCGCATCCTGAACCTGTGGTCACAGACAGGGGGAGACGGGAGTCAGGGTCGCCCGCATCCTGAACCTGTGGTCACAGACAGGGGGAGTCAGGGTCGCAGGTGAGCGAAGATACCAGACTGACGCCTAGATGCACGCAAAAGCTAGCTTCACAAAGCAATATGAAGATAATCGTAGGACCTGCGCGAATTCATCCTATGCAACTGATAAACAAGTACCATATAAATAACTACATTATAGTATACACTGGTGTTTGTCATACATAATAATATTTTACAGAAATATTAATTAAATGTTTCTTCAGCATCTGTACTGGATGAACAGCGATACTAACAGGCCCACAGACTACAGCCCGGTGCTGCGATCGAGTCATAGCAAGGACAGCGGGCGGCTAGTGCTCTCACACCATGACATGAAGCAGCCACCTAGTCGGCTCCGGCCTACCTTCTTCATCAGCCTCAGTTTGGCCTGAGCGTCGGTGACCGGGTGGGTGGTCATGTCGAACAGCAGGAAGTTCTGCTTCTCCGTGGTCAGCACGCCCTTCTCCACCAGGTTTTTGGCGAGCCGCTCGCGCACGTAACGCAGCTGGTACCGCAGCTTCAGCGGGTTCCAGGTCTCCCCTGACGACCGAGACAGACGCAAGGTCAGATCTGATGACGAGCCGGTGTAAATTGAGTAAGGAGGGAAGCGTCATGCAGTGTAATCGTTTGAAGGGTATACGGCTGATGAACTCCAGCCTGGTGATGGGTTATAATCCGAGCCAAACGTACTCAAATCGAAAACGATCAATGATACAGTTATTGGTAGAAAGATAGCATTCTCAATAGTCAATACTATTTGCTAACTTCTTTACTTGAATCGTTTACCGGCCCTAAAATTTCAGCACGATTTTATCTCTAGGCGTTCGTGTATTACAAACTTTGCTGTATAGGTATTTTTGTTCAGCGTGGGAGACCATATCCGACAAATACCGTGAGGATTATGTGGCCGGTTTCAAAAGCGTGTATTACCCGCTTTACATTTGCTGAGCTTCTAAGGTTGCCACTGCTATGCTATGCTAAAATGCAACTGTTTAGGTTATGTGGCGCCCACCCCGCCTCACAATTACAATCGGAATATGTACTATCACTTGCAGGACATAGCTCTAGAACCACTCACCGCTCAGATACTCGATCCAGCTCTGTACCGACTCGGGCGGGTCGGTCTCCTTGATATGTCTCAGCGCCTCGTCCAGCAGCACGTCTCCTGTCGGCTGGTCGTTCTTCACCAGCACCTGAGGAACACGACACCGGCGGCGGTGGTTACCAGGTCAACCATGGACGAAGGAACGTTTTGAAAAGTGTATGCGTGTCTGCGTGAGTGTGAGTGTCTGCGTGAGTGTGCGTGTGCGTGTGCGTGTGCGTGTGCGTGTGTGTGTGTGTGTGTGTGTGTGTGTGTGTGTGTGTGTGCGTGTGCGTGTGCGTGTGCGTGTGCGTGTGCGTGTGCGTGTGCGTGCGCGTGCGCGTGCGCGTGCGCGTGCGCGTGCGCGTGCGCGTGCGCGTGCGCGTGCGCACTGCTGCCCCAGTCTGAAAAGTGGGGGGGGGGGGGGGGGTTCGTGACGTGGCTGATTTGGCGGGGGATTTCTGCGATGGGACGCCGGTGGCTGATGTGCGATTTTGCGTTAGCGGCGGCATGATTCCCTGCCAAACCAGATCACACGCCGCTGCTGCGCCGCGGTGCGGTGGCTGCTGCGCTGCGGTGCAGTGTCCGCTGCGCTGCGGTGCAGCATGTTAAATTATGTTAAAATCACGCTGCTGCCGACGTGGGGTTGCGTGTTGGCTGCCGGTGTCTTGTTACGGGGGCCCCCTGCTGGATCTCGGCCGCGCGGCGAAATTCGTTGCGTGGCTGATTTGGCGGGGGATTTCTGAGATCGGACGCCGATGGTAGATGTGCGGTCTTGCGTTGGCGGAGGCATGATTCCCTGCCAAATCAGTCGCGCAACGAAAGGTTCCATTGGAATTCGTTGTTCATTTCTTAACGTAATGCTCCTCCCAACCCTCCTCTCCCCTCTACCCCGCTCTTGCCAAAGCCGAGTAGTTGAACACCCGCCCCTGATAACATATGCCGATGCTGCGCTGCGGTGTGGTGGCCGCTGCGCTGCGGTGCGGTGCTCACTCCACTGCGCTGCGGTGTGGTATCCGCTGCGCTGCGGTGCAGTATATTAAATCATGTTGCTGCCGACGTGGGGTTGCGTGTCAGCTGCCGGTGTGTTGTTGCGGGGGCCCCCTGCTGGATCTCGGCCGCGCGGCGAATGGTTTAGTGCTTTGGCTGTTCGTGACGTGGCTGATTTGGCGGGGGATTTCTGCGATGGGACGCCGATGGCTGATGTTCGATTTTGCGTTGGCGGCGGCATGATTCCCTGCCAAACCAGATCACACGCCGATGCTGCGCCGCGGTGAGGTGGCTGCTGCGCTGCGGTGCAGTGTCCACTGCGCTGCGGTGCAGTATCCACCCTGTCAATCTTTTTTACACTGTTAGGTGATAGTTATCTTGTATTGATAGGTCCCCTCTTAGATTATCTCTACCAAACACGTTTAGCTAAACAAATATAACAGGGGTTTTTTGCCTTGCGCATTTTTGGCCCACCGCGCAGGTTTTTCCCCTTTGCTATAGACGCCGGTTTTTTTTTATTATTCAGGACTTTTCGCCCAGCTAAACACACCCCACAACCAGGTCTCGCCGAGGCGCCGGAGCTAGGGAGACTGGCAACAGTCTCCCGCTGTTGCAATGACGGCACCCCACGGCTCCACCAACACTGACACTGTTCAAGTGTATGTAATAAAAATATGTATGTATGTGTGTCTCGTGTTTTACTTATTTTTGACCTTGAACGAAATACTTAACGTAATGTTAGATATTATATTTACTTTGAACAAATAATTTTTCCGGGTACAAATAAACCGGTTAACGTAACCTAGTAACGTAAAATAGCTGCCCTAGTCCCTAGTTTGCTCCGGGTCACATAAACCGGATAACGTAACTCTTTTCCTGGCAAATTGCCAGATGTCACTCCCCACCCGGAATATGGCTATAGGCCGGTCCGGGAAAAAAAAAAAAAACACGGACCTACGCCTATGAGGCCAACACACCGTCCGGTGGCCACATGGGTTCACAGGCTACAAAGTCGGACACAATTCAAACAGATACAAAGGAGGATGCAGACTTACATTCGGCACACCAGCACAGACCATAGCGCCGCACACCAGCACAGACCATAGCGCCGCACACCAGCACAGACCATAGCGCCGCACACCAGCAGACCATCGCGCCACACACCAGCACAGACCACACCGCCGCACACCAGCACAGACCATAGCGCCGCACACCAGCACAGACCATCACGCCGCACACCAGCAGACCATCGCGCCGCACACCAGCACAGACCATCACGTCGCACACCAGCACAGACCATCCCGCCGCACACCAACACAGACCATAGCGCCGCACACCAGCACAGACCATCCCGCCGCACACCAGCACAGACCATAGCGCCGCACACCAGCAGACCATCGCGCCGCACACCAGCACAGACCACACCGCCGCACACCAGCAGACCATCGCGCCGCACACCCAGCACAGACCATCCCGCCGCCACACCAACACAGACCATAGCGCCGCACACCAGCACAGACCATCCCGCCGCACACCAGCACAGACCATCCCGCCGCACACCAGCACAGACCATCGCGCCGCACACCAGCACAGACCATAGCGCCGCACACCAGCAGACCATCGCGCCGCACACCAGCACAGACCATCCCGCCGCACAACCAACACAGACCATAGCGCCGCACACCAGCACAGACCATCACGACGCAAGCACAGACCATCGCGCCGCACACCAGCACAGACCATAGCGCCGCACACCAGCAGACCATCGCGCCGCACACCAGCACAGACCACACCGCCGCACACCAGCACAGACCATCGCGCCGCACACCAGCACAGACCATCCCGCCGCACACCAACACCAGACCATCCCGCCGCACACCAGCACAGACCATCCCGCCGCACACCAACACAGACCATAGCGCCGCACACCAGCACAGACCATAGCGCCGCACACCAGCACAGACCATCACGACGCACACCAGCAGACCATCGCGCCGCACACCAGCACAGACCATCGCGCCCGCACACCAGCACAGACCATCCCGCCGCACACCAACACAGACCATCCCGCCGCACACCAGCACAGACCATAGCGCCGCACACCAGCACAGACCATCACGACGCACACCAGCAGACCATCGCGCCGCACACCAGCACAGACCATAGCGCCGCACACCAACAGAGACCATCGCGCCGCACACCAGCAGACCATCGCGCCGCACACCAGCACAGACCATAGCGCCGCACACCAGCACAGACCATCGCGCCGCACACCAGCAGACCATCGCGCCGCACACCAGCACAGACCATAGCGCCGCACACCAGCACAGACCATCACGACGCACACCAGCAGACCATCGCGCCGCACACCAGCACAGACCATAGCGCCGCACACCAACAGAGACCATCGCGCCGCGCACCAGCAGACCATCGCGCCGCACACCAGCACAGACCATAGCGCCGCACACCAGCACAGACCATAGCGCCGCACACAAACCATACCGTGTCTATCATACACCTTTGTCCAGTCCTTAACTGTAACTAACAAGGTACCAGGCTGGCTAATCTATTGCAGGGTCACCAGGTGTATTATTGATTTGGATGAGTCTGGGGTATCGCTTTGCCTCTCCTGGCTTCTCCAGCCCGGGACACCTTGAGAGAGCGTACCTTGGCATGTGGTACTCTCCTCTGGCGTGCCTTCTTCTCCCAGACAGGGCAAACTCGGACAGTGATTGGACGGTAACGGAGAGGTCGGGTCGGCACGCAGGCGCCAGGGTGCAAAGGTCACAGGTCACAGGACGGTCACCAGACCACAGTCACAGGACGGTCACCCAGACCGACAGTTCGCGGCGGCAGCGTGATAGTTTGCAGTGGCATTGCACAACAGTCAAGTTGTCCCACGCTGCTGCCTGTATTTCGCAACGCTGACGCACAGCGTTACCTAGAAAGTCACATCAGCAAGCTGGACACACGCCGGCTCACGGCCAATGTGCAAAGCAACCAAAGTTCAGGCCAGTTTGATTTAACAAGCAAGGCGTACTTAATTTGTGATTTTGACAATACTACATGGGCCAGGGCGACGATACCTTAGACTTCATACAACACATTCAAAAAGATGCTCGTACCACCCAACACGCACTCTGTTGTTTAACCGAGTTTCCCCTTGTTTGATGACACCTGGCACAGCCTCTGACACCTGGCACAGACTCTGACACCTGGCACAGCCTCTGACACTGGACACATACTCTGACACCTGGCACAGCCTCGACACCTGCACAGCCTCTGACACCTGGCAGACTCTGACACCTGGCACAGCCTCTGACACCTGGCACAGCCTCTGACACCTGGCACAGCCTCTGACACCTGGTACAGACTCTGACACCTGACACAGCCTCTGACACCTGGCACAGCCTCTGACACCTGGCACAGACTCTGACACCTGGCACAGACTCTGACACCTGGCACAGACTCTGACACCTGGCACAGACTCTGACACCTGGCACAGCCCTCCCTGACACCCTGGCACAGACTCTGACACCTGGCACAGACTCTGACACCTGGCACAGACTCTGACACCTGGCACAGACTCTGACACCCTGGCACAGCCTCTGACACCTGGCACAGCCTCTGACACCTGGCACAGCCTCTGACACGCCAGACTCTGACACCTGGCACAGACTCTGACACCTGGTACAAACTCTGACACCTGGTCACAGACTCTGACACCTGGCACAGCCTCTGACACCTGGCACAGCCTCTGAACCTGGCACAGCCTCTGACACCTGGCACAGACTCTGACACCTGGCACAGACTCTGACACCTGGCACAGACTCTGACACCTGGCACAGACTCTGACACCTGGCACAGACTCTGACACCTGGCACAGACTCTGACACCTGGCACAGACTCTGACACCTGGCACAGACTCTGACACCTGCACATACTCTGACACCTGGCACAGCCTCTGACACCTGGACACAGTCTCTGACACCTGGCACAGCCTGACCCTGACCAGCCTCTGACACCTGGCACAGACTCTGACACCTGGCACAGCCTCTGACACCTGGCACAGCCTCTGACACCTGGCACAGCCTCCGACACCTGGCACAGCCTCTGACACCTGGCACAGCCTCTGACACCTGGCACAGCCACTGACACCTGGCACAGACTCTGACACCTGGCACAGACTCTGACACCTGGCACAGCCTCTGACACCTGCACAGCCTCTGACACCTGGCACAGCCTCTGACACCTGGCACATACCTCTGACACCTGGCACAGACTCTGACACCTGGCACAGACTCTGACACCTGGCACAGACTCTGACACCTGGCACAGACTCTGACACCTGGCACAGACTCTGACACCTGGCACAGTCCTCTGACACCTGGCACAGCCTCTTGACACCTGGCACAGCCTCTGACACCTGGCACAGACTCTGACACCTGGCACAGACTCTGACACTGGCACAGACTCTGACACCTGGCACAGACTCTGACACCTGGCACAGACTCTGACACCTGGCACAGACTCTGACACCTGGCACAGACTCTGACACCTGGCACAGGCCTCTGACACCTGGCACAGCCTCTGGCACCTGGCACAGACTCTGACACCTGGCACAGTCTCTGACACCTGGCACAGACTCTGACACCTGGCACAGACTCTGACACCTGGCACAGCCTCTGACACCTGGACAGCCTCTGACACCTGGCACAGACTCTGACACCTGGCACAGACTCTGACACCTGGCACAGACTCTGACACCTGGCACAGACTCTGACACCTGGCACAGACTCTGACACCTGGCACAGACTCTGACACCTGGTACAGACTCTGACACCTGGCACAGCCTCTGACACCTGGCACAGCCTCTGACACCTGGCACAGACTCTGACACCTGGCACAGACTCTGACACCTGGCACAGACTCTGACACCTGGCACAGCCTCTGAACCTGGCACAGCCTCTGACACCTGACACAGACCCTGACACCTGGCACAGACTCTGACACCTGGCACAGACTCTGACACCTGGCACAGACTCGACACCTGGCACAGACTCTGACACCTGGCACAGCCTCTGACACCTGGCACAGACTCTGACACCATGGCACAGCCTCTGACACCTGGCACAGCCTCTGACACCTGACACAGTCTCTGACACCTGGCACAGCCTGACACCTGACACAGACTCTGACACCTGGCACAGACTCTGACACCTGGCACAGCCTCCTGACACCTGGCACAGCCTCCTGACACCTGGCACAGCCTCTGACACCTGGCACAGCCTCTGACACCTGGCACAGCCTCTGACACCTGGCACAGCCTCTGACACCTGGCACAGCCTCTGACACCTGGCACAGACTCTGACACCTGGCACAGACTCTGACACCTGGCACAGCCTCCTGACACCTGGCACAGCCTCCGACACCTGGCACAGCCTCTGACACCTGGCACAGCCTCTGACACCTGGCACAGCCTCTGACACCTGGCACAGCCTCTGACACCTGGCACAGCCTCTGACACCTGGCACAGCCTCTGACACCTGGCACAGACTCTGACACCTGGCACAGCCTCTGACACCTGGTACAGACTCTGACACCTGGCACAGACTCTGACACCTGGCACAGACTCTGACACCTGGCACAGACTCTGACACCTGGTAACACCTGGCACAGCCTCTGACACCTGGCACAGCCTCTGACACCTGGCACAGACTCTGACACCTGGCACAGACTCTGACACCTGGCACAGCCTCTGACATCTGGCACAGCCTCTGAACCTGGCACAGCCTCTGACACCTGGCACAGACTCTGACACCTGGCACAGACTCTGACACCTGGCACAGACTCTGACACCTGGCACAGACTCGACACCCTGGCACAGACTCTGACACCTGGCACAGACTCTGACACCTGACACAGACTCTGACACCTGGCACAGCCTCTGACACCTGACACAGTCTCTGACACCTGGCACAGCCTCTGACACCTGACACAGCCTCTGACACCTGGCACAGACTCTGACACCTGGCACAGACTCTGACACCTGGCACAGCCTCCGAACCTGGCACAGCCTCTGACACCTGCACAGCCTCTGACACCTGGCACAGCCTCTGACACCTGGCACAGCCTCTGACACCTGGCACAGCCTCTGACACCTGGCACAGCCTCTGACACCTGGCACAGACTCTGACACCTGGCACAGACTCTGACACCTGGCACAGCCTCCGACACCTGGCACAGCCTCCGACACCTGGCACAGCCTCCTGACACCTGGCACAGCCTCTGACACCTGGCACAGACTCTGACACCTGGCACAGACTCTGACACCTGCACAGACTCTGACACCCTGGCACAGCCTCTGACACCTGGCACAGCCTCTGAACCTGGCACAGCCTCTGACACCTGGCACAGACTCTGGCACCTGGCACAGACTCTGACACCTGGCACAGACTCGACACCTGGCACAGACTCTGACACCTGGCACAGACTCTGACACCTGGCACAGACTCTGACACCTGGCACAGCCTCTGACACCTGACACAGTCTCTGACACCTGGCACAGCCTCTGACACCTGACACAGCCTCTGACACCTGGCACAGACTCTGACACCTGGCACAGACTCTGACACCTGGCACAGCCTCCGACACCTGGCACAGCCTCTGACACCTGGCACAGCCTCTGACACCTGGCACAGCCTCTGACACCTGGCACAGCCTCTGACACCTGGCACAGCCTCTGACACCTGGCACAGCCTCTGACACCTGGCACAGACTCTGACACCTGGCACAGACTCTGACACCTGGCACAGCCTCCGACACCTGGCACAGCCTCCGACACCTGGCACAGCCTCTGACACCTGGCACAGCCTCTGACACCTGGCACAGCCTCTGACACCTGGCACAGCCTCTGACACCTGGCACAGCCTCTGACACCTGGCACAGCCTCTGACACCTGGCACAGACTCTGACACCTGGCACAGCCTCTGACACCTGGTACAGACTCTGACACCTGGCACAGACTCTGACACCTGGCACAGACTCTGACACCTGGCACAGCCTCTGACACCTGGCACAGACTCTGACACCTGGCACAGACTCTGACACCTGGCACAGCCTCTGACACCTGGCACAGACTCTGACACCTGGCACAGACTCTGACACCTGACACAGACTCTGACACCTGGCACAGACTCTGACACCTGACACAGACTCTGACACCTGGCACAGACTCTGACACCTGGCACAGACTCTGACACCTGACACAGCCTCTGACACCTGGCACAGCCTCTGACACCTGGCACAGACTCTGACACCTGGCACAGACTCTGACACCTGGCACAGACTCTGCATTTCTGTCGGCGCCCGATGCACAATGGCGTGGAAATGCACCATCTGGTAAGCGGGGCGGGACAGGGCTGAGCGGGGTGGGGTGGCGTGGGGCGGGGCGGAGCGGGGTGGAGCGGGGTAGGGCGGAGCGGGGCGGGGCGGAACGGGGCGGGGCGGAGCGGGGCGGGACAGGGCGGAGCGGGGTGGAGCGGGGTGGAGCGGGGCGGAGCGGGGCGGAGCGGGGCGGAGCGGGGCGGAGCGGGGTAGGGCGGAGCGGGGTGGAGCGGGGTAGGGCGGAGCGGGGCGGGGCGGAACGGGGCGGGGCGGAGCGGGGCGGGACAGGGCGGAGCGGGGTGGAGCGGGGTAGGGCGGAGCGGGGTGGAGCGGAGCGGGGTGGAGCGGAGCGGGGTGGAGCGGAGCGGGGCGGAGCGGAGCGGGGCGGAGCGGGGCGGAGCGGGGCGGGGCGGAGCGGGGCGGAGCGGGGCGGGGCGGGGCGGAGCGGGGCGGAGCGGGGTAGGGCGGAGCGGGGTGGAGCGGGGTAGGGCGGAGCGGGGCGGGGCGGAACGGGGCGGGGCGGAGCGGGGCGGGACAGGGCGGAGCGGGGTGGAGCGGGGTAGGGCGGAGCGGGGTGGAGCGGGGTAGGGCGGAGCGGGGTGGGGTGGGGTGGCGTGGGGCGGGGCGGGGCGGGGCGGGGCGGGGCGGGGCGGGGCGGAGCGGGGCGGGACAGGGCGGAGCGGGGTGGAGCGGGGTAGGGCGGAGCGGGGTGGAGCGGGGTAGGGCGGAGCGGGGTGGGGTGGGGTGGCGTGGGGCGGGGCGGGGCGGGGCGGGGCGGAGCGGGGCGGGGCGGAGCGGGGCGGAGCGGGGCGGGGTGGGGTGGTGTGGGGGCGGGACAGGACGGAGCGGGGTGGAGCGGGGTGGAGCGGGGTGGAGCGGGGTGTAGCGGGATGGAGCGGGGTGGAGCGGGTGAGATGGTGGGGAGAGGGGACGGGGCGGGGTGTGACGTATCACCGGGCATACCTTACGACCCAGCAGCCGCCTGCGTCGCGGCCCGCTCTTCTCCAGCTCCACCCTGCCTCTGGCGGCCAGCTCCACCAGCACACAGCCGCGCAGACCACTGGAGATGCAGTCGTTCCAGAATGACGTGTAGCCCTGCGGTGGGGGCGGAGTTCAGTACAGGACGGGACGGGACGGCGCACCGAGCGGGGAAGGCATGGGTCAACAGGACAGCGTGCGGACACCAGGCATGCGGGCCAGTGTCACGGCACCGGCAGTGGTGAAGGCGAGACAGTACATCGACTGGAGAAGAAATACTAACATCTTACAACCAAAGCTGAACAAGCAGCAGCCTTGGAATGATCGATTCTCGATGAATCAGTGTCATGCTGGGGTATATGCGGTTATACGAGATATGGGATAAGTGCGGTGCAGCGGTATAGTCTGCTCTGCTGTGATTATGCAAAGGACTGTCACATAACAATTACAACACCCTTTAGAAATATCAAAGCAGAAAACAGCTAACCGACCATGACGTGTGATGTGTTCACCATTTATTAAACGAAAGGTTTCGACAATCGTGCGTCACAGTGGGCCTTGACATACAATTTCCTTTATATAATGCTGCAGACAATAATAATCCCCAACAGAGTGCGTTTGCAGCGATCCGTGACTAGCATCTGTCCGGCATTCCGGCCCGTTACTAGCATCTGTCCGGCATTCCGGCCCGTGACCAGCATCTGTCCGGCATTCCGGCCCGTGACCAGCATCTGTCCGGCATTCCGGCCCGTAACCAGCATCTGTCCGGCATTCCGGCCCGTGACTAGCATCTGTCCGGCATTCCGGCCCGTGACCAGCATCTGTCCGACATTCCGGCCGGAGCAGAACACTATCCCAGCTCTGCAAACCATAACGCACTTCACCTCACCCAACACACTGATAGGATGTTCTCCTTCACAATGCGTGACAGAATTACTGCGGGCCTGTCACGTGTCACATGTCCGCACCCGGCGTCACCTGTCCAGCGACGGTCACACAAACACTGCGGGCCTGTCACGTGTCACATGGCCGCACCCGGCGTCACCTGTCCAGCGACGGTCACACACACATCGCTAACGATAACGACTGACTGAGCTCCGCTGTCTGATCACGGGCCGGCCATAACCTCACACCGCTGACCAACCGACCAACTCTGCCGTGCAAAGGAAGAAACACGTATGTCACGGTTTTCAGCGATCTAAAAATGTTCAGAGCACATTTTCTGTTCTGTGCCGCAAACTCCATGAAATGTTTCGTATCTATTAAAGCTTTACATCGTTGGAATCAGCTCTACATGCCGAATTTGGTCGTACAAATAATTTTGTATTTTTTTTTAGATCAGCTGAAAACGATAGAAAGCTTTTTTTGCCAGGCTCTCTTTGGCGTAGAATGCAAACGTAAAACAACGCATGTCGCCGAAAACGTGTCAAAATCACGTATGTCGGGTATTTTTCACATGCTGATATTTGCGAAAACACTTTGCCGATTTTATGCCCTGAGTATCTACCGTAGTGGTCCATATTAAGTAGTTCGTGGGTAAAACACGTATGTTTCAGGGCATATGTGCCCATTTCATTGAAAACGTCACCAAGCAAAATGTTGCGTTGAAACTAGCCGGTAGAAAGGTCAGAGGTCACGGCCGCTGCAGTCTCGCACAGCGCGTCAGCAGAGGTCACGGCAGCAGCAGTCTGGCATCTCCAGGACGCAGGTCACGGCAGCAACAGTCTCGCACAGCGCGTCAGCAGAGTTCACGGCCGCAGCAGTCTGGCATCTCGAAGACGCAGGTCACGTCCGATGCAGTCTCGCACAGCGCGTCAGCAGAGGTCACGGTCACTGCAGTCTGTTGTTGTTGTTGGACCCCCAGCCTCGGCTACAGCCGAGGTGTAGCCGATCGGCTCTGGTATGAGCGGTAGTCGGCGGCCGAGGCGGCCACCACGTCGTCCCGCTGCAGATGGTCAGGCTGGCCGTGGATGTTCCCCAGCGAGAGGAGGCGGGCCCCGCACAGGCAGGGGCACTGCAGGAGGTTGTGTCGTGGTGTGTCCGCCTCCTCTTGGCAGACCCGGCACCGGGCCGCTGGGCACCTGGTGTCGTTGCACCCTGGGCAGGTTTCAGTTGGGCGGCGACCGATCCGGTGCATGTACTGGTCGGAGCCGCTCCAATGGCAGGCACGCAGCTGATGGATGTCAACTGCTGCTTGGCGATCGTCGCCGCGTACCGGGCCGGGGAGTCGGTCGCGGAAGATGGTGTTGTACCATCCGTCCGGCCAGGACCGCTGCTGCGAGCGGCGAGCGGCCCTGGCGGCGGCGCGAGTGATGCTCCTGATATCGATCGGAGCAGGTGCTTGTTGAAGGCTTGCTGCCTCCTTGCAGTCTCGCGCAGCGCGTCAGCAGAGGTCACGGTCACGTATCATGTGCAGCGGCAACAACACGGTATGTCACGACATACGTGTTTGTGTCGGTGCAGTTTATACATATGCACTTAGCTTATGGATGGGATGAAAAAACACGTATGTCTGACATACGCGATTATTCCACCAAATATATGACATACGTGTTTTCACCTTTGCATTGCGACGCATATATTTGACATACGTGTTCTCGTAAAACGGTTTTCGGACATAACTTTTCCAAAACTGAAGTTACCGTCAAATGAGTTATACCATCAGATGCGCCTCCACGAGACGAATCGAATGATGCAAAACAATATTTGACCAACAATTGACATACGTGTTTCTTCCTCTGCACGGCAGAACAGGCCAACATGGCGATCACAGCCTTGCCACTGACCAGCCAACTGACCAGCCGACTGGCCGCCACTCACCTCCCTGTCCTTCAGTCCGAGCATCAGCACCTGCTCCATCAATGTGAGCCGCGCCTGCTTGCTGTCCCCATCTGTGTCGGGCTCGGCGACGTCCGGCGCCAGGCCGTCGTCGTCGGCGGCCGGCTCGGCGGCGGCGGCGCCAGAGGCCCGCACGCGACGCTGCACCAGACCGTCAGCGCGCTCCATAGCGCCTGCTCCTCCGCCTGTGTCGGAGAAGAGGTGATATATCAAACTGTTGAAATGCCTATCTATGATGTCACCAGCTCTGCATAGGTCAGAGGAGAGAGAAAATGTCAGACTGTTGGAGGGCTCCCCGCTCCATGGCGCCATCCTCCGCCATTGCCGCCACAAAACATCAGACCAACCAACTCCATGGTGCCACCACCACCAACACTACCACCTAGATCAAAGTACAGAAACAAACCGTAATGACTAACACTTTGCATAGATACAGCTTTAGAAGTTCATAGTCTCAGTCCTCAGTACCCACGTTAATCACATCACTAAAATGGGTTACCATGGACGCATGGATAAAATGGACCATGTATAAAATGTGCACATACTGTAAACACCAACTACACCACATATAATAGTTCCATATGCAGATGATTTAGCAAGTAATATTCAGTATGAACAATATGAGCTATCATTTTAAATAAGTTGAAATCTATAAAAAAAAACATGTGGGTAAACTAAGTAGCATCAGTAATAATTCAATCCCACAAACTATGCCACCCCTTATGTTGTGCTGACCTCATGTGACCATTGTGTTACACGCTCTGCTAATCTGGATAGGCTCAATCAAGTTTAGAAAATTAACTGGCATCACAATGGCCAGACAATCATTTCTGCAACTAGCATGCAACTAATGCAAATTCACTGACTAACACTAAACTAATACATTGTGAATGCATGGTACTAGGTATCCTACTGGTACCAGTATCCTATGGCATACTGGTAGCCGGTAGGAACCTGTCAACAGTTCACTTCAGAGTTCAGTGGTCACCTCCATCTGACTTTTATTTTAGTAGCCCACCATACCTGGCACTGCCCTTTCTAATTGTCATTGGCTTATTTAAGTTTCCTTTATTACGAGCGAGCGTGAAGCGCTCGCTCGTCCTTCCGTGGTGTATGGGAACAATCTGATATTGAGCGGCCCGGCCCGGCCCGACCCGATCCGTGGCGACGCTTTTGAGTTCATATCTCTGCAACCGCACGTCCGATTGACAAGCGGACGTGCGGTTCTTTGCTGAGCAGCCCCATCTAACCTACCCTGTTCGCGACCAGTGCCGACTCATGTGGGTGGCTACACTGCGCGTGGCGCGTGGCGCGTGCCGCGAGAGGGCCGAGGGGTGTTGAAAAGTGTTTTCTCGCTAGCTCCGCAACGGTTGGGCAGATTATGTGCAAATTTTGTGTCTGGTTAGGGACCCCTCAGTCGCCACTTTCACACAACTCAGGGGTGGGGTGACTCTGCACGTGCGCACGTGCACACCTATTCTATATCTCAGGAACAGCTGAGCCGATTGTGTTTTCGAATTTGGTGCATCGTTAGGGACCTCTCAGCCGCCGCCTTTCCACAAGTCAGGGGAGGGGTGGCTTTGCATGTGCCACGTGCACACCCCTATTCTATATCTCTGGAATGGCTGAGCCGATTGTGTTCAAATTTGGTGTGTGGTTAGGGACCTTCCAGCCCCCATTTTCCCACAAGTCAAAGGTGGGTGCCTCTGCATGTGCACACATGTACACCCTTTTTTGTATCTCAGAAACTACTTGCTCAATTGAGTTGCAATTCCCCATACATTTCCTTTGTGCTCGCTAGTTCATCGCCAACTACAGCGCCTTACTGGTATCATTAGTTAAGCATGTCACAACCCCAAATGCTTGGTTCTCTAGCATTTGGCATAGGGTTTACATGAGTTGCTGGGATAAAGGAGGAAAACATCTGAGTTGTATCCTCAAGAAAAGCAATGTAAATAATACAGATTTAGCTTTTAGGGTAAACCGCCACTAACATTTAAAAGTGGTCATTTTAATTTAACTTTGATGTCCAATGAAATTCTTTTAAAAAAATGTCAGTTTTATTCACTCTCTAATATTTTCCAAATGATGCTGATTTTTTCAAGGGTTTATGACAATAACTTGGTGGATTGGTATATCATATTGATTGGAATCAAATGTAGGTATCTGATTCTACAATTATGAGCTGTTTTGAGTAATTTGCAGGCATCACATCACATGATACATGATTGTGGTGCACCACAATCATGACCAACACGATAAGGATGGATCCCACAAGTTTCTTCATTTTGGCTCCAGAGGATGTCATCACAAGGGGACACACTAGGAAGCTGTTGAAACCAGTGGCCAACAAGGTGATTCACCAACGTTTTTTCTCTCATCGAGTCATCAACTCCTGTAATAGCCTACCGGATGAAGTGGTCAGCGCTGATTCAACAAACAGCTTCAAAAACAGACTGGACAAGCACTGGCAAGACTGTATGTTCAAGACAAAGGAGGGGTCATAGTAATGTACTGAGCGGGAAATCACAGGCTTCAATCATTTAGCCTACTTTCTTGAAATCCCTGGTATATAAGGTATATAAGGTATATAAGGTATCACCTGATCAGTCACTGTAATAAAATCAAACCACAACATGACTTAAGACAAACTTATACAAACTGGTTAACAAACTGGGACATATTTGGGACTGGGACGTCTCTCTCATATTTGTTTACAAAAAGCTAATTTAAACTTCTGCTTTAATCAGATGAATATTTACATTTTTGATAAATGTATTAGGACAATAAGCAGTAGTTTGTTTGCTACTATTCCAGTTAATTTGTGCACAGGTACCTATGTGACTGAGTTTGACAAATGTTCTTTGACATAAATAATTATTCCAATGATTAATTAACACTTTCAATTGACAATCAATGGACAATCGACAGTTTGGGATGGGTAATGACCTGAGAATAACCAAAATGAAAATACTACACCTACACCTCATGAAGGATGACCTGTGATATAAAATGGAATGAAGTCCAATCTTCAGACATGTCCTAACCTCAGACTTTTCATGCTATCATAGTGCAGACAATATCTCTATATATGTATTGTTTACATTCTGATTCTGGTACTTGGTAGCATGAACTGTCTGAGGATGTGTTTGGGGTTAGGGTAATTCATCCTACAAAACGCACATTAAAAATAAATATTTCATCATATTTAACACTTCATTACATTCAAACTCAAACTTCAAGTAAAAACACAGAAAACTACTCGTACAAGCTGCATGAAAGTTGAAGTCCCTAGGCTAGCTATATCATGAAGCATCAGGAGAGGAGCTAGTGAAAGGTTAATTATTACCTTTCCAGATATACTGACCACTATGATTTTGACGAAAAATCTACAAGCCCTTGCAAAACTAAATGAAAACGGTAATGCAATTAGTTTCGCATCGCACCACTCGGTGTAATCGGTTTATACAGCCTTGGTGTAATCCAAGGTTATGTAAACCAGGTAGACCGCTCCGGCCAAAAAAGTGGCGACAACTCGTAATTTAGTTGCAACGAACCCGCAGCTGCTGTGACGCGGAGGTGGGTCACGCGGCCGGCCGGCCGGTCGCCTACGCAGCGTAGACCGCTGCCGTTTTTCTTGTCGCTTGGTTACTTTGTTTGTCGGCCGATTTGTAAACTTAAGATGTTTATCTACCACAAATTAAGCATTGTATTGTGTACCGTTGCTAAAATTGCAATCCCACCAAAACTTTTTAAGTTATGGGCCGGAATAGTTTGCTGCCCGGTGATACCGGCTGGCCGCGTACTCCCCCCGTTTTTTCCCGCTTGGTTCCTCGTTTACCGGCCGATTGTTACACTTAAGATGTCTATCTACCACAAATTAAGCGATGTATTGGATGACATTGGGAAAATTGCAATGCGCCCCAAATTTGTGCAAGTTATGGGCCGGCAAATTCCACTGACCGGCGATTCCGGCCGGACCCCCGTAGGTAAAACGCCAACGCGCACGTTCCTCCGGTGTGTGTCGCCTGATTTCTTCATTTGCCCGCCGATTGTTAAAATTAGGATACAAATCTGTCACAAATTGAATGATGTATCTTATGCCGTTGAGAAAACTGTCATCGGACTCAAACTATTTACATTTTGGGCCGACAAAGTTAACCATCCTTTGGCTCACGATGGCAGACCGGATAGTCACCACATACAGTGATAACACTCAAATAGTGATAACACTCAAATAGTTTGAATTTAAACCATGCGACCCAAATTATGGCTAAGGAAAAATTCCACTATAGGCTTACCTGATAAATCAAACAAAGTTGCTGCTATAACAGTTGACAATTTGCGATGTTAGCGTCTGACAGTTCTTGGCAAACCACACAAATAGATAGTATTATCTTTTTGACGAGTTTCATGAAAATCTGATTAGATAAGTCGATTGTCGAATGTATTCAAGCAATTCAAAGTAACTGTTTAAAATTACACTTCCCGCCCCGCGTCTCCGCACCAGACCATCCCGTCCGCTCACCGCGTCTCCAGCCGACGCCGGCCCACCAGGCGCCGCCACTGGCGGATCCAGAACGGTGGTGTGTGTGTGGGGGGGGACGTTTTTTTTTTGGGGGGGGCTTCCAAAATGTCTCACACAATTCTGAAAGCTCATCGGTTTTCGCTTGCTTATGCATTGATAGCTAATTTAAAACAAACTTTCCTTAGTAAAAGTTGCTTGGATTTTCTTCTACATCAGGAAATGTGCCGATTTTTACCGATTTCAGGAGGTTTGTCTAGAAGTTTGTCTAGGGGAGGGGCATGGCCGACATACCCCCTTCTCCTGGATCCACTAGTGGGCGCCGCGGCGCGACGTGTTGTTGCCTGTAGAGACCAGTGCAGAAAATCCGAGATCTTTGGTCACAGCCCAGTCACGGTCACGGCATGAGCTGGCAAGTCACAGCTTTAGTCACGGCCCGCGGCAATGCTAACCCCATGGCGCTGGTCTTGGCAGTCCATGGCCCCCATGGCGCCGCTCCGCACTGTCTTCTGATTAATCGGGGAATTCGACACCCTGCTTCGTGAAATTTAGTGTCTACGTGCTCTTATCTTCTAGTTCATCTGCGTGCTACATCATATAAACTGTGAGTTGTGTTTTCGATCTATTATCTACCTCAGAAGATTTGTGATTTGAAACCTGCGTGAACAACCAAGCCGGAAGACAGAAACCTCGGTCTGTGTCAGAAAGTGTGTGAACGCTTCAAGATTTGTTTCAAATAAGTGTCTTTTTTCTCTATGGTGCGGCAGTGATATTACGTGCTCGAAATATTGCATTTCTTCAAGAGTCCTGCTTCAATGTTCTAGAACTACTTTTTCCAACGCATACCAACGCAACAGAGCGGACGAACACCACCAGCCCTGGCCATCGCCATGGCAACCCCTCTTGACCAGGGGACTGCCGCCGCAGTGCCGCCCGGCTAAAGTCAACAAATGCCAGGCGGCCAAACGGTCACCGGGGCACGTTCCCGGCGGCCGGCGCGGCGGGGAGCCCGGGGCGGGTGGCGGGCCCGCCGAGCGAGAGAGAGAGGGAGCAGCGACCAGCCGACTGCTCTCGGCACTGGGGACCCCAATGGGCCCTGTCGTGTAGTGTGCCAACAACCGCCCGTCACCACGATAGAGACAGAGACGCAAGTCAGAGACGAGCCGCCGACGCCCGCTACTCCGTCAGACCGAGCGGCGGCGGTGGCCGCCGACCCACCCGACGCGACTACCAGCGAGCGGCCGGGGCCGGCGCTCGCCGCAACCGACCGACAACAAGATCGGCACACCTCGCAAGGGGAGGCCGCCACAGCACCTCTGGTCAGCGCTGCCGGCCAGCATCCGGTTGCACAGGCGCACAACGCAACTGAAGTGACACGCCAACCTCATGGCTCTGATACGATTGGACGCCTTATACATCATGGCGTTGAACATTTTAAGCCTAAAACCTAAGATTTTAGACCTCCGTCATGATTTAGTATTATTAAATTGTGATATTGCTGTGCTCACAGAAACATGGCTTCGCCCCGAAACTTGCTCACGCTTCGTCACGTTCCCGGGGTTTTCTCTGCACCGTGCCGACCGTCCAGACGGTAGTGGTTACGGGGGAATAGCTGTACTGATAAAAAACAATTTGAAAGTAAAACCACTTAAATCAGTTGTAGGTGCCAAAAACGACGGCAAAATAGAAACGTTTTGGTTACAAGTCAGTAACTCGCACGGTCGTCGTTTTAACCTAGGTTGCGTATATAGACCTCGACACACCCTAGCCGCCATATCAGCCGACCTCGATTTTCTTGAAACTCGAGTGCAACGCGTGTTTCTTTCGTCCACTGACAATATTGTAATAACTGGCGACCTTAACTGCAACCTTCTAGCGTCCGACAACGATATATGTAAATCGAGATTTAATCAGTTCCTAGACAGCCTGGCCCTGCACCAGCACGTGACTAGTCCCACATACGAGTCTGGATCTCTACTTGATGTGTTTGTGTCCAATACGGGAAACTTTTTGAGTGACGTATCTGTCTGCCCATGTCCCTATAGTGATCACTGTATCATCCAAGCTAAATTGTCCATCCCCAAGCCTCGCCGTAAGCCGATTTTCGTCTCATCTTAGCGCCTACATCGCATTAATATATCGGCTTTTCACGCTGCTCTCAGAGCCACTGACTGGAGTGGAGTGTTCTCACGCGTGGAAGTGTCAGACCAGTGGTCTGCATTCATAAATTGTCTCCTCCCCATCCTCGACCATCACGCACCTCTAAAACGTATCAAAATTCGTAACCCTTCCGCTCCCCCTGTATCTGACACCACTCGCAACCTGATGGCACAGCGTCGCAGACTTCTTGTCCATAGTGGTAGGACCCCTGAGTTCATTGCACTTAACAAACAGGTCCGTTCTGCCATTCGTCACGACACAAGGCAGGACATCGCCAGGAGAGTGCGTGAGCTGGGTCCTACCACCATATTTCGGAATGTACGTCAAATCATAGCGGGCAAGAAGTCTGCCGACCGCATCGTGCCAGAGGCCACCCCTGACGAGCTAAACCAGTACTTTGTGGGCGTTGGTCCCCGGGTTGCGAGTGAGGTCCGGGCCAGGGGTGAGCCCCCCTCTCTCCCTGTCCGTCTACCTCGTGTCGGCACATGTACCTTCAAACTACAGCCTTTCTCTCCGTCCGCTCTCCGGTCCTTCCTCAACTCAATGCAAAATTCAGGGGCCTGTGGTGCTGACGGCATCTCTATTCAGGTAATAAAGCTTTGCTTTGCTGCTATCGGCTCCGTTTTACTCCATATCATCAATACTAGCCTATCTTCCGGCGAATACCCAGCGCCCTGGAAACATTCCATTATTCATCCAATACACAAAGCCGGCAGCCAGTCCGAAGCTTCCAATTTTCGCCCTATCTCCATTGTATCTGCCTTCCCAAAGCTCATTGAGCGTATTGTGCAACGTCAGCTTTACTCATACATGTCGGATAACCACCTGTTCTCCTCATCCCAGCACGGGTTCCGCTCCCTGCTCTCTACTGAGACCGCCCTTCTGACTGTTTCTGATCACATCCTCTCGGCTATTGACCACCAGGAACTCACCCTTCTCTGTCTCCTCGATTTATCCCAAGTGCTTCGATGTCATCGACCATTCTATGCTCCTCTCTAAACTACGTACATATAACATCGATCCCACCTGGTTTACATCATACCTCTGCGGTCACACTCAGTCTGTCTGTACGGCTGATGGGAGTGGGAGCCTTCATTTCTCCAGGCCTCTCCCCAACTCTATCGGAGTTTTTCAAGGCTCGTCTCTTGGGCCTTTACTTTTTCAAATATTCGCTAACGATATGTGCCTGTTCGTGGGGGATGCTCATGTGGTCCAGTACGCTGATGACACTCAAATTTTGTTATCCGGCAAAAAACCACCAACTCAATTATCTGGTCAGTAAATTGGAGGACACCCTGAGTGCACTTGATACCTGGTTTCACTCTCATGGTCTCAAAGTAAATACAAGCAAGACCGAATTAATAGCGTTCGGATCCCGCCAAAATTGTCGCGACCTTTACCCTGTTGCTGTTCAGTTCCGCGAAGACATAGTACAAGAG
The DNA here is from genome assembly GCA_036785665.1 of Chirona hameri. Lineage (NCBI taxonomy): Eukaryota > Metazoa > Arthropoda > Thecostraca > Balanomorpha > Balanidae > Chirona > Chirona hameri. Next base: position 105,709 of record JAXIVJ010002456.1, read on the forward strand.
AGCCCATACGTCAAAAATTTAGGTGTTCTGTTTGATAAGCACTTCACATGGGACTCACACGTGTCTTCCCTGGTAAAAAATGTAGTGGTATCCTCATTGGGCTATCGCACGTGCGGCACAGCATCCCCCGCGAGCTGTTGCCACTTCTTGTAAATGCCTTGGTCGTTTCACACGTTCGGTACTGTTTAGCAGTATTTGGCAATGGCTCGCAGAGGAACATACAACGCCTTGACAACATTCTAAATTTTGCCCTTCGTGTCATATCTGGCAAACGTAAATTTGATCACATCTCTGACGTGCGAGCTGAGCTTGGCTGGCCCACTGCCCAGCAGCTATACAGACAGCACTCCCTAAATCTACTACACAAAATTCGAAAAACCGGGGAACCACAGGCTCTTGCTTCCCAGCTTCATGTCAATTCTGATCTCCGCTCCCGCTCTACGCGACAGAACTCTGACCTGGCCCTTCCACGCGTGAGGACAGAGGCTGGCAAGCGCCGATTTCTATATCATGTTGTGCAAAATTACAATGAGCTGCCTTTAGCGACACGTCACTCAGCCATGCCCGCATTCAAAAGAGCGATACAGAACATGCCTCAACCAGAGTAGCCTGATGTATATAACGTAATGTGCGTGTCAGAGCATTGCAGTGTATGTGATGTAATGTGTATGTGAGAGTATTGAAGTATGTGCTGTAAGGGAGTATGTGCTGTAGTGAAACTGTCTTCATTTTATATTAGGATGAGTGTACCATTCGTGTTGTCCATGCTTGTATGTGGCTCCGGAATAGCCCGCTTCGGCGTGGATGGGGTCCAACGTCAAATACAAATACAAATACAAATACAGTCACAGCTTCAGTCACGGCCGTGACCAGGTCTGGTCCCAGGGCCGCTGGGACCAGAATTCTGCAACTCTAGTTGCCTGGCAACGCACTCGCCAGGGCGTTGTACGTGGCAGGAGCTCTCCCGCCCCGTGCGGTCTCTAAATAGTAAATACGTCGCGTTACATCGAATCAGAATTATTTGAACTTTCACATATACATTTGTATAACTCTCAACGTTTTCTCAAACTAGGAAAAAATCTCGAAAAGCTCCTAGACACCCATGCCCTCCGCACGGCGCCATGCAATTAACGTTACGTGAGCAAATTATGTTCGGCTATTCTGACCCACGTCCTCGTCATCAGCCGTCGACCAATGAGCGTCGAGAACGGCACACGCTAATTGGCCAAAAAGCTGTTGGCAGCAAAATTTAGCTCATGAGCAGATGCGTGAACACGACCAAGCTGCGGACGTTGCTAATATTTGTCGCCCTTTTTCCCCATGTTAAAGAGGCGGAGCGGACCACCGGTGTAATCTAGTGATAGTACGCAAAGTGCGCACAGTTTTTGCAAGTTTGCGTCTTTTGCGTAGTCTAGAAATGTTCAGCTGATAGAAAATGCAATACTGGAACAGTACACAAAGTCCGCATGAAATATCACGCAAACTTGCAAAAGACGCAGCACGGAAGTACGCAACTCTGCAAAAGACGCAAGTACGCAAGTACGCAAACAAGTTCAAAGTTTTGAACTTTTTCCGGTTTTTGCAAGATTGCGTAGTCGGAGACAGTTGGTGGCGCATCGCCGGCAATCTGTATTGTCAATAACTCTCGATATAATATAGATAGAGACGTGCGAATGGCACCAATTTGTTTGTCTCGTCCAGATGCATCGCCCCAAATGCAACATGACATACCTGGGTCACCAAATGACATTGGCCTGAGGTCAAATTTTGAAGTTGACCTAACCAGGGCACCATTAATATTTTTCGAAGCGCATTGACGAGACAAACACGATGGTGTCAAAATTATGGTTCTATGTTCAACCGATACAAAGTTATTGACGATTTTGTGTGAAGAAAATGCCATCGTAACCTCTGGAGCCTAAACTATTGAGTATTGACCCATGTGAAATCTCTGACTACTTTTAAGCCTGAGTACTCCTGAACTGATGCGTATTCATCAAAAGGATCAGTCACAGTAACATTTCAACACTATACTACGCAAATCCCGGACGGTGTCAAAAAACGGTACGCAAAAGACGCAAACTTGCAAAAACCGAGCGTACTTTCCGGAACGATCACGCATAGTGGAGCCTGGGCTTTATTTGTTAAAACAACGTAATAAAGTTTTGTGGTATATCAAGGTTTTATATATGAGTACAACCGTACGGCTACGTTTGCTAGCCAAATGACGTCATAAGTCTGTTGCCATTGAGACACTAATTTCAGTGTTATATTTTATATATCTCCATCCTGCAAGAGAAGGGCATGCATCGTAAGTGCAAGAGCAATACATCTCATTTCATATGCTCGATTTGAGCGTTCTCTACAATACATACATATTTATTTTTATTAAGTTAGGTACTTTTATTCGCATTCAATGACAACATTCAATGCAAGTTCCTAATGTTGTCATTGATTGCGAATAACACTATCATGTCTGATACATTACATTAAGTTAGGTACACTCATTGACATATATAGGCCAATGGGTACACCGTACAAAAGGGATAACTGCTTATGGTCTGTAGTCTGTACCGAGCGTATCAGCGCACCAATTCTCGCCATGCTTGTTCATTGGCCGAAAGTCGAAACCCATGACGTAACAGGAGTAGGAACCATGTAGAATGAAGATAACAATGAAATAATGGTGTCTTCACACGTGAACTCGCAGGTGTTTTCACGCACGGACATGTCCGGCCAGGGGCGGATCCAGGCGGGGGGGGGGGGAATGGGCCAATGGCCATGGCCACCCCAAAGGTCCTGATACTTTGTTTTGCCCCCCCCCCCAAAAAAAAAAAAACGGTCGGACGTACAGTTGTAAAAATTGCCTTTGCAGCAGTCAAAATACAGCTATCCACATTCCACAGTGAAAATCTGGAAAATTTCGCTCCGCAATTCGCGGCATGACACAATACGCAATTGCTTATACAAATTGGGAAAATGGGAAAATTAAAATGCTACCATCTGCGATTTGCTCCACCTTCCTCAACTGAACAGCTTCACGGTTATTTAACCTGACATGATCTTGTACTTGAAAACTTCATTTTGCATCTGAAATGGATGGCGATTAAGGTATACAAGGTTTAATCACGTTAGCCCCAGCGGCTTTGCCGTTATTTCCACGGGGGCGCCAACCTGTGACGTCACATGCAAATTCCAATCAGCTGTTGTACGGTTACGCTGTTTCTCGGATTGAGCGCGCCGCCGCAGTAGAGCTGCAAATTTAGTGGCCACCCAGGCCACCGAGTGGCGGTATTTAACGACCTAAGTACTACTGTTGATTATAATAGCTAAAGAAGCATTATTCAAGCTATGTTGTTAAATTAATTTATTTGGCTTGTGCTAGCATTACTTTCTGTAAAAATAAAAATCAACAAGTGCAAATAACTTCTTACCTAAATCAATACTATGTATTATATAGTATGTATTTATCTCATGAAAATAGGCGTAGGAACAGGGGGGCAGGGGGGAGGCATCCCCCCAACTTTTTGGATTTTAGCATTACGC
>JAXIVJ010002457.1:0-20000 GCA_036785665.1 Chirona hameri
CTCTCTGTCGCTCTCTGTCGCTCTCTGTCGCTCTCTGTCGCTCTCTGTCGCTCTCTGTCGCTCTCTGTCGCTCTCTGTCGCTCTCTGTCGCTCTCTGTCGCTCTCTGTCGCTCTCTGTCGCTCTCTGTCGCTCTCTGTCGCTCTCTGTCGCTCTCTGTCGCTCTCTGTCGCTCTCTGTCGCTCTCTGTCGCTCTCTGTCGCTCTCTGTCGCTCTCTGTCGCTCTCTGTCGCTCTCTGTCGCTCTCTGTCGCTCTCTGTCGCTCTCTGTCGCTCTCTGTCGCTCTCTGTCGCTCTCTGTCGCTCTCTGTCGCTCTCTGTCGCTCTCTGTCGCTCTCTGTCGCTCTCTGTCGCTCTCTGTCGCTCTCTGTCGCTCTCTGTCGCTCTCTGTCGCTCTCTCTGTCGCTCTCTGTCGCTCTCTGTCGCTCTCTGTCGCTCTCTGTCGCTCTCTGTCGCTCTCTGTCGCTCTCTGTCGCTCTCTGTCGCTCTCTGTCGCTCTCTGTCGCTCTCTGTCGCTCTCTGTCGCTCTCTGTCGCTCTCTGTCGCTCTCTGTCGCTCTCTGTCGCTCTCTGTCGCTCTCTGTCGCTCTCTGTCGCTCTCTGTCGCTCTCTGTCGCTCTCTGTCGCTCTCTGTCGCTCTCTGTCTCTGTCTGTCTCTGTCTGTCTCTGTCTGTCTCTGTCTCTGTCTCGCCTGCGTCACGGAGGTGGATCCGGGTTACTGTGCTGCCGGCGACCGCAGTGTGGCAGATAGGTATGCTCGGCGCGCTGTCGCGTTATTTAGTGCTCGATGAGCTGGAGTGAGTTTTGCCATCTCCCGAATCGGCAAATATATCATCAGCTGACCCGACCTTCTTTTCATGGTTCAAGAGGCAAAGTTGCTGAAAGTTGTGCGCATCAGTTTTGGCGCGGTATGTAAGTGTGATTTGCTGTCATTTTGGTGAATTACCTCTCCCTCTCCTGCATAGCCCAGAGCGGGCCCCGCTTGGCCCCCTCTCCTTCTCTCATGAAGGGCCCTGAGTGGGCCCTGAGCGGGCCTCTCCTATCCTCCTCTCCTGAATGGGCCAGAGTGGGCCCCGCTTGCCAAAATAGTTAAGCTCAGGTCAGTTTAACACGCGCCCTGGAGGGCCTCTGATAATTACACGCCCTGGAGGGGGGGGGGGGGGGGGGGGGCGGATTTCGCCCCCCCCCCCCTATGATCTCGAAAACCACGCAACGTAGCGACAAGCGAGAAACGACGTTAGATAGCTCGAGACAAGCTCTTTCGAAAGTATTTTGTTAATTTTGTTTTTCAGGTCAATATTGAGGTTACCAGAGGTCATCAAGGGTCAGAATGTCAAATTTTCAAGACTTCGGTTCGAACACCCCCAAATATCTCGGGAACTATGATAGTTAGCAGCAAACGGAAAAAAGCAAACGAAAGTCATTGAAAAATGCAATCATATATGTCCTCAGATTTGAGCTCAGGTCAATAGTTTAGGCTCCAGAGGTCATCGAATGTCAAAAAGGTGATTTTGTTTTCAAAACTGCTTTCCCTAAATGACCTTTTACCTAATAAAGATAAAGCAATAATGTTTACGCCATCGCGTGTGTCTTGTCAAGGCCCTTCGAATCATATTCATGGTGATCGGGTTAGGTCAACTGAGAAATTTGACCTCAGGTAAAGGTCAAGTGTTGACCCAAGTTGGTCATGTTGCATATTGGGAGACGTGTCTCGACGAGACAAACATATTGGTACCGTTTTCTCTTCTCTATCTTCATTATGTCGATAGTTATTGATAAAACCGTGTTGGCGGTCACAAAATTGACCTGACCTTAGGTCACCGATATTAGAAATCCGAGATTAACAAATTGTTGGTATCTATGACCTTATGAAGTCCTGCAAGATTGAAACCGATCGGCGTAAAACTGTGGCTGTGGTACTACTGCAAACGTTTTGGAGTTGATTTCATCACGTGACCTGGTCTGGTGACCTGACCTGAGATGACCTGAGGCCAAGAATTTTCATAATTCGGGAAGTTCATTTCTAAACAGGTATACAAAAAACGGCGGCGCTGCGCGCCGCCGTTTTTGCGCTATCTTCGAAAAACCGGAGGGGTGGGCGGATTTCGCCCCCCTCCAGGGCGCGTGTTAAGGTAAGGTTTGCTTGGTCATGGCTCGCTTTCGGTGTTGCAGGTCAACATCAGCAAGGCCTCGAAACAGAGGAGGATTCATGTGTGACCATTGGGCAATGGACCACACAATGGAACGAGATCGGCTGAAAATTAACTTATTCCCTTATTTAAAAAATAGGAGTTTTCACTGAAGTAACTTCATTTTAAATCAATTATTTGTGCACAAGCAAGCCAAATACAGTGAGTTGTTTTGATGTTGGACTTACACAATTTTATTTACATACGATTTCCTTCACCATCTGCTGGTCTAGATTTATTCTCATTAGTAAGCACTCCTTTGTGGTTTGTGTTCCCCTTGCCCACATATCGGGCCGTTTCACTTTGGTGTGGGTATTTCCGCGTCTGGTTTGTCCAATCAGACGGTGTCTGTGACTGTCAGACTGTGTCTGTGTCTGTGTCTGTGTCTGTGACTGTGTCTGTGACTGTGTCTGTGACTGTGTCTGTGACTGTGTCTGTGACTGTGTCTGTGACTGTGTCTGTGACTGTGTCTGTGACTGTGTCTGTGACTGTGTCTGTGACTGTGTCTGTGACTGTGTCTGTGACTGTGTCTGTGACTGTGTCTGTGACTGTGTCTGTGACTGTGTCTGTGACTGTGTCTGTGACTGTGTCTGTGACTGTGTCTGTGACTGTGTCTGTGACTGTGTCTGTGACTGTGTCTGTGACTGTGTCTGTGACTGTGTCTGTGACTGTGTCTGTGACTGTGTCTGTGACTGTGTCTGTGACTGTGTCTGTGACTGTGTCTGTGACTGTGTCTGTGACTGTGTCTGTGACTGTGTCTGTGACTGTGTCTGTGACTGTGTCTGTGACTGTGTCTGTGACTGTGTCTGTGACTGTGTCTGTGACTGTGTCTGTGACTGTGTCTGTGACTGTGTCTGTGACTGTGTCTGTGACTGTGTCTGTGACTGTGTCTGTGACTGTGTCTGTGACTGTGTCTGTGACTGTGTCTGTGACTGTGTCTGTGACTGCCTGTGACTGTGTATGTGACTGTGTCTGTGACTGTGTCTGTGTCTGTGTCAGACTGTGTCTGTGACTGTGTCTGTGACTGTGTCTGTGACTGTGTCTGTGACTGTGTCTGTGACTGTGTCTGTGACTGTGTCTGTGATTGTGTCTGTGACTGTGTCTGTGACTGTGTCTGTGACTGTGTATGTGACTGTGTCAGACTGTGTTTGTGACTGTGTTTGTGACTGTGTCTGTGACTGTGTCTGTGACTGTGTCTGTGACTGTGTCTGTGACTGTGTCTGTGACTGTGTCTGTGACTGTGTCTGTGACTGTGTCTGTGACTGTGTCTGTGACTGTGTATGTGACTATGTCTGTGACTGTGTCTGTGACTGTGTCTGTGACTGTGTCTGTGACTGTGTCTGTGACTGTGTCTGTGACTGTGTCTGTGACTGTGTCTGTGACTGTGTCTGTGACTGTGTCTGTGACTGTGTCTGTGACTGTGTCTGTGACTGTGTCTGTGACTGTGTCTGTGACTGTGTCTGCGACTGTGTCTGCGAATGTGTCTGTGACTGTCTGTGACTGTGTCTGTGTCTGTGTCTGTGTCTGTGTCTGTGTCTGTGTCTGTGTCTGTGTCTGTGTCTGTGACTGTGTATGTGACTGTGTCTGTGACTGTGTCTGTGACTGTGTATGTGACTGTGTCAGACTGTGTATGCGACTGTGTCTGTGACTGTGTCTGTGACTGTGTCTGTGACTGTGTCTGTGACTGTGTCTGTGACTGTGTCTGTGACTGTGTCTGTGACTGTGTCTGTGACTGTGTCTGTGACTGTGTCTGTGACTGTGTCTGTGACTGTGTCTGTGACTGTGTCTGTGACAGTGTCTGTGACTGTGTCTGTGACTGTGTCTGTGACTGTGCCTTTGACTGTGTCTGTGACTGTGTCAGACTGTGTCTGTGACTGTGTGTGTGACTGTGTCTGTGACTGTGTCTGTGACTGTGTCTGTGACTGTGTCTGTAACTGTGTCAGACTGTGTCTGTGACTGTGTCTGTGACTGTGTCTGTGACTGTGTCTGTGACTGTGTCTGTGACTGTGTCTGTGACTGTGTCTGTGACTGTGTCTGTGACTGTGTCTGTGACTGTGTCTGTGACTGTGTCTGTGACTGTGTCTGTGACTGTGTCTGTGACTGTGTCTGTGACTGTGTCTGTGACTGTGTCTGTGACTGTGTCTGTGACTGTGTCTGTGACTGTGTCTGTGACTGTGTCTGTGACTGTGTCTGTGACTGTGTCTGTGACTGTGTCTGTGACTGTGTCTGTGACTGTGTATGTGACTGTGTATGTGACTGTGTCTGTGACTGTGTCTGTGACTGTGTCTGTGACTGTGTCTGTGACTGTGTATGTGTCTGTGTCTGTGTCTGTGACTGTGTCTGTGTCTGTGACTGTGTCTGTGTCTGTGTCTGTGTCTGTGTCTGTGTCTGTGACTGTGTATGTGACTGTGTCTGTGACTGTGTCTATGACTGTGTCTGTGACTGTGTCTGTGACTGTGTCTGTGACTGTGTCTGTGACTGTGTCTGTGACTGTGTCTGTGACTGTGTCTGTGACTGTGTCTGTGACTGTGTCTGTGTCTGTGTCTGTGTCTGTGTCTGTGACTGTGTCTGTGACTGTGTCTGTGACTGTGAATGTGTATGTGACTGTGTCTGTGACTGTGACTGTGACTGTGTATGTGACTGTGTCTGTAACTGTGTCTGTGACTGTGTCTGTGACTGTGTCTGTGACTGTGTCTGTGACTGCGTCTGTGACTGTGTCCTGTGACTGTGTCCTGTGACTGTGTCCTGTGACTGTGTCCTGTGACTGTGTATGTGACTGTGTCTGTGACTGTGTCTGTGACTGTGTCTGTGACTGTGTCTGTGACTGTGTCTGTGACTGTGTCTGTGACTGTGTCTGTGACTGTGTCTGTGACTGTGTCTGTGACTGTGTCTGTGACTGTGTCTGTGACTGTGTCTGTGACTGTGTCTGTGACTGTGTCTGTGACTGTGGCTGTGAGTGTGTATGTGACTGTGTCTGTGACTGTGTCTGTGACTGTGTCTATGACTGTGTCTGTGACTGTGTCTGTGACTGTTTCTGTGACTGTGTCTGTGACTGTGTCTGTGACTGTCTGTGACTGTGTCTGTGTCTGTGACTGTGTCTGTGACTGTGTCTGTGACTGTGTCTGTGACTGTGTCTGTGACTGTGTCTGTGACTGTGTCTGTGACTGTGTCTGTGTGACTGTGACTGTGTCTGTGTGTCTGTGACTGTGCCTGTGACTGTGTCTGTGACTGTGTCTGTGACTGTGTCTGTGACTGTGTCTGTGACTGTGTCTGTGACTGTGTCTGTGACTGTGTCTGTGACTGTGTCTGTGACTGTGTCTGTGACTGTGTCTGTGACTGTGTCTGTGGCTGTGTCTGTGACTGTGCCTGTAACTGTGTCTGTGACTGTGTCTGTGACTGTGTCTGTGTCTGTGACTGTGTATGTGACTGTGTCTGTGACTGTGTATGTGACTGTGTCTGTGACTGTGTCTGTGACTATATCTGTGACTGTGTCTGTGACTGTGCCTGTGACTGTGTATGTGACTGTGTCTGTGACTGTGTCTGTGACTGTGTCTGTGACTGTGTCTGTGACTGTGTCTGTGACTTTGTCTGTGACTGTGTCTGTGACTGTGTCTGTGACTGTGTCTGTGACTGTGTCTGTGTCTGTGTCTGTGTCTGTGTCTGTGTCTGTGATTGTGTCTGTGTCTGTGTCAGACTGTGTCTGTGACTGTGTCTGTGACTGTGTCTGTGACTGTGTCTGTGACTGTGTCTGTGACTGTGTCTGTGACTGTGTCTGTGACTGTGTCTGTGACTGTGTCTGTGACTGTGTCTGTGACTGTGTCTGTGACTGTGTCTGTGACTGTGTCTGTGACTGTGTCTGTGACTGTGTCTGTGACTGTGTCTGTGACTGTGTCTGTGACTGTGTCTGTGACTGTGTCTGTGACTGTGTCTGTGACTGTGTCTGTGACTGTGTCTGTGACTGTGTCTGTGACTGTGTCTGTGACTGTGTATGTGACTGTGTCTGTGACTGTGTCTGTGACTGTGTCTGTGACTGTGTATGTGACTGTGTCTGTGACTGTGTATGTGACTGTGTCTGTGACTGTGTCTGTGACTGTGTCTGTGACTGTGTCTGTGACTGTGTATGTGTCAGACTGTGTCTGTGACTGTGTCAGACTGTGTCTGTGTCTGTGTCAGACTGTGTATGTGACTGTGTCTGTGACTGTGTCTGTGACTGTGTCTGTGACTGTGTCTGTGACTGTGTCTGTGACTGTGTCTGTGACTGTGTCTGTGACTGTGTCTGTGATTGTGTCTGTGACTGTGTCTGTGACTGTGTCTGTGACTGTGTCTGTGACTGTGTCTGTGACTGTGTCTGTGACTGTGTCTGTGACTGTGTCTGTGACTGTGTCTGTGACTGTGTCTGTGACTGTGTCTGTGACTGTGTCTGTGACTGTGTCTGTGACTGTGTCTGTGACTGTGTCTGTGACTGTGTCTGTGATTGTGTCTGTGACTGTGTCTGTGACTGTGTCTGTGACTGTGTCTCTGACTGTGTCTGTGACTGTGTCTGTGACTGTGTCTGTGACTGTGTCTGTGACTGTGTCTGTGACTGTGTCTGTGACTGTGTCTGTGACTGTGTTTGTGACTGTGTATGTGACTGTGTCTGTGACTGTGTATGTGACTGTGTTTGTGACTGTGTCTGTGACTGTGTCTGTGACTGTGTCTGTGACTGTGTCTGTGACTGTGTCTGTGACTGTGTCTGTGACTGTGTCTGTGACTGTGTCTGTGACTGTGTCTGTGACTGTGTCTGTGACTGTGTCTGTGACTGTGTCTGTGACTGTGTCTGTGACTGTGTCTGTGACTGTGTCTGTGACTGAGTCTGTGACTGAGTCTGTGACTGTGTCTGTGACTGTGTCTGTGACTGTGTCTGTGACTGTGTCTGTGACTGTGTCAGACTGTGTCTGTGACTGTGTCTGTGACTGTGTCTGTGTCTGTGTCTGTGTCTGTGTCTGTGATTGTGTCTGTGTCTGTGTCAGACTGTGTCTGTGACTGTGTCTGTGACTGTGTATGTGACTGTGTCTGTGACTGTGTCTGTGACTGTGTCTGTGACTGTGTCTGTGACTGTGTCTGTGACTGTGTCTGTGACTGTGTCTGTGACTGTGTCTGTGACTGTGTCTGTGACTGTGTCTGTGACTGTGTCTGTGACTGTGTCTGTAACTGTGTCTGTGACTGTGTCTGTGACTGTGTCTGTGACTGTGTCTGTGACTGTGACTGTCTGTGACTGTGTCTGTGACTGTGTCTGTGACTGTGTCTGTGACTGTGTATGTGACTGTGTCTGTGACTGTGTCTGTGACTGTGTCTGTGACTGTATGTGTCAGACTGTGTTTGTGACTGTGTCAGACTGTGTCTGTGTCTGTGTCAGACTGTGTCTATGACTGTGTCTGTGACTGTGTCTGTGACTGTGTCTGTGACTGTGTCTGTGACTGTGTCTGTGACTGTGTCTGTGACTGTGTCTGTGACTGTGTCTGTGACTGTGTCTGTGACTGTGTCTGTGACTGTGTCTGTGACTGTGTCTGTGACTGTGTCTGTGACTGTGTCTGTGACTGTGTCTGTGACTGTGTCTGTGACTGTGTCTGTGACTGTGTCTGTGACTGTGTCTGTGACTGTGTCTGTGACTGTGTCTGTGACTGTGTCTGTGACTGTGTCTGTAACTGTGTTTGTGACTGTGTATGTGACTGTGTCTGTGACTGTGTATGTGACTGTGTCTGTGACTGTGTCTGTGACTGTGTCTGTGACTGTGTCTGTGACTGTGTCTGTGACTGTGTCTGTGACTGTGTCTGTGACTGTGTCTGTGACTGTGTCTGTGACTGTGTCTGTGACTGTGTCTGTGACTGTGTCTGTGACTGTCTTTGACTGTCTGTGACTGTGTCTGTGACTGTGTCTGTGACTGTGTCTGTGACTGTGTCTGTGACTTTGTCTGTGACTGTGTCTGTGACTGTGTCTGTGACTGTGTCTGTGACTGTGTCTGTGACTGTGTCTGTGACTGTGTCTGTGACTGTGTCTGTGACTGTGTCTGTGACTGTGTCTGTGACTGTGTCTGTGACTGTGTCTGTGACTGTGTCTGTGACTGTGTCTGTGACTGTGTCTGTGACTGTGTCTGTGACTGTGTCTGTGACTGTGTCTGTGACTGTGTCTGTGTCTGTGTCTGTGTCTGTGTCTGTGTCTGTGTCTGTGTCAGACTGTGTCTGTGACTGTGTCTGTGACTGTGTCTGTGACTGTGTCTGTGTCTGTGTCTGTGTCAGACTGTGACTGTGTCTGTGACTGTGGCTGTGGCTGTGACTGTGTCTGTGACTGTGTCTGTGACTGTGTCTGTGGCTGTGTCTGTGACTGTGTCTGTGACTGTGTATGTGACTGTGTCTGTGACTGTGTCTGTGACTGTGTCTGTGACTGTGTCTGTGACTGTGTCTGTGTCTGTGTCTGTGTCTGTGACTGTGTCTGTGACTGTGTCTGTGACTGTGTCTGTGACTGTGTCTGTGACTGTGTCTGTGACTGTGTCTGTGACTGTGTCTGTGACTGTGTCTGTGACTGTGTCTGTGACTGTGTCTGTGACTGTGTCTGTGACTGTGTCTGTGACTGTGTCTGTGACTGTGTCTGTGACTGTGTCTGTGACTGTGTCTGTGACTGTGTCTGTGACTGTGTCTGTGACTGTGTCTGTGGCTGTGTCTGTGACTGTGCCTGTAACTGTGTCTGTGACTGTGTCTGTGACTGTGTCTGTGTCTGTGACTGTGTATGTGACTGTGTCTGTGACTGTGTATGTGACTGTGTCTGTGACTGTGTCTGTGACTATATCTGTGACTGTGTCTGTGACTGTGCCTGTGACTGTGTATGTGACTGTGTCTGTGACTGTGTCTGTGACTGTGTCTGTGACTGTGTCTGTGACTGTGTCTGTGACTTTGTCTGTGACTGTGTCTGTGACTGTGTCTGTGACTGTGTCTGTGACTGTGTCTGTGTCTGTGTCTGTGTCTGTGTCTGTGTCTGTGATTGTGTCTGTGTCTGTGTCAGACTGTGTCTGTGACTGTGTCTGTGACTGTGTCTGTGACTGTGTCTGTGACTGTGTCTGTGACTGTGTCTGTGACTGTGTCTGTGACTGTGTCTGTGACTGTGTCTGTGACTGTGTCTGTGACTGTGTCTGTGACTGTGTCTGTGACTGTGTCTGTGACTGTGTCTGTGACTGTGTCTGTGACTGTGTCTGTGACTGTGTCTGTGACTGTGTCTGTGACTGTGTCTGTGACTGTGTCTGTGACTGTGTCTGTGACTGTGTCTGTGACTGTGTCTGTGACTGTGTCTGTGACTGTGTATGTGACTGTGTCTGTGACTGTGTCTGTGACTGTGTCTGTGACTGTGTATGTGACTGTGTCTGTGACTGTGTATGTGACTGTGTCTGTGACTGTGTCTGTGACTGTGTCTGTGACTGTGTCTGTGACTGTGTATGTGTCAGACTGTGTCTGTGACTGTGTCAGACTGTGTCTGTGTCTGTGTCAGACTGTGTATGTGACTGTGTCTGTGACTGTGTCTGTGACTGTGTCTGTGACTGTGTCTGTGACTGTGTCTGTGACTGTGTCTGTGACTGTGTCTGTGACTGTGTCTGTGATTGTGTCTGTGACTGTGTCTGTGACTGTGTCTGTGACTGTGTCTGTGACTGTGTCTGTGACTGTGTCTGTGACTGTGTCTGTGACTGTGTCTGTGACTGTGTCTGTGACTGTGTCTGTGACTGTGTCTGTGACTGTGTCTGTGACTGTGTCTGTGACTGTGTCTGTGACTGTGTCTGTGACTGTGTCTGTGATTGTGTCTGTGACTGTGTCTGTGACTGTGTCTGTGACTGTGTCTCTGACTGTGTCTGTGACTGTGTCTGTGACTGTGTCTGTGACTGTGTCTGTGACTGTGTCTGTGACTGTGTCTGTGACTGTGTCTGTGACTGTGTTTGTGACTGTGTATGTGACTGTGTCTGTGACTGTGTATGTGACTGTGTTTGTGACTGTGTCTGTGACTGTGTCTGTGACTGTGTCTGTGACTGTGTCTGTGACTGTGTCTGTGACTGTGTCTGTGACTGTGTCTGTGACTGTGTCTGTGACTGTGTCTGTGACTGTGTCTGTGACTGTGTCTGTGACTGTGTCTGTGACTGTGTCTGTGACTGTGTCTGTGACTGTGTCTGTGACTGAGTCTGTGACTGAGTCTGTGACTGTGTCTGTGACTGTGTCTGTGACTGTGTCTGTGACTGTGTCTGTGACTGTGTCAGACTGTGTCTGTGACTGTGTCTGTGACTGTGTCTGTGTCTGTGTCTGTGTCTGTGTCTGTGATTGTGTCTGTGTCTGTGTCAGACTGTGTCTGTGACTGTGTCTGTGACTGTGTATGTGACTGTGTCTGTGACTGTGTCTGTGACTGTGTCTGTGACTGTGTCTGTGACTGTGTCTGTGACTGTGTCTGTGACTGTGTCTGTGACTGTGTCTGTGACTGTGTCTGTGACTGTGTCTGTGACTGTGTCTGTGACTGTGTCTGTAACTGTGTCTGTGACTGTGTCTGTGACTGTGTCTGTGACTGTGTCTGTGACTGTGACTGTCTGTGACTGTGTCTGTGACTGTGTCTGTGACTGTGTCTGTGACTGTGTATGTGACTGTGTCTGTGACTGTGTCTGTGACTGTGTCTGTGACTGTATGTGTCAGACTGTGTTTGTGACTGTGTCAGACTGTGTCTGTGTCTGTGTCAGACTGTGTCTATGACTGTGTCTGTGACTGTGTCTGTGACTGTGTCTGTGACTGTGTCTGTGACTGTGTCTGTGACTGTGTCTGTGACTGTGTCTGTGACTGTGTCTGTGACTGTGTCTGTGACTGTGTCTGTGACTGTGTCTGTGACTGTGTCTGTGACTGTGTCTGTGACTGTGTCTGTGACTGTGTCTGTGACTGTGTCTGTGACTGTGTCTGTGACTGTGTCTGTGACTGTGTCTGTGACTGTGTCTGTGACTGTGTCTGTGACTGTGTCTGTGACTGTGTCTGTAACTGTGTTTGTGACTGTGTATGTGACTGTGTCTGTGACTGTGTATGTGACTGTGTCTGTGACTGTGTCTGTGACTGTGTCTGTGACTGTGTCTGTGACTGTGTCTGTGACTGTGTCTGTGACTGTGTCTGTGACTGTGTCTGTGACTGTGTCTGTGACTGTGTCTGTGACTGTGTCTGTGACTGTGTCTGTGACTGTCTTTGACTGTCTGTGACTGTGTCTGTGACTGTGTCTGTGACTGTGTCTGTGACTGTGTCTGTGACTGTGTCTGTGACTTTGTCTGTGACTGTGTCTGTGACTGTGTCTGTGACTGTGTCTGTGACTGTGTCTGTGACTGTGTCTGTGACTGTGTCTGTGACTGTGTCTGTGACTGTGTCTGTGACTGTGTCTGTGACTGTGTCTGTGACTGTGTCTGTGACTGTGTCTGTGACTGTGTCTGTGACTGTGTCTGTGACTGTGTCTGTGACTGTGTCTGTGACTGTGTCTGTGACTGTGTCTGTGTCTGTGTCTGTGTCTGTGTCTGTGTCTGTGTCTGTGTCAGACTGTGTCTGTGACTGTGTCTGTGACTGTGTCTGTGACTGTGTCTGTGTCTGTGTCTGTGTCAGACTGTGACTGTGTCTGTGACTGTGGCTGTGGCTGTGACTGTGTCTGTGACTGTGTCTGTGACTGTGTCTGTGGCTGTGTCTGTGACTGTGTCTGTGACTGTGTATGTGACTGTGTCTGTGACTGTGTCTGTGACTGTGTCTGTGACTGTGTCTGTGACTGTGTCTGTGTCTGTGTCTGTGTCTGTGACTGTGTCTGTGACTGTGTCTGTGACTGTGTCTGTGACTGTGTCTGTGACTGTGTCTGTGACTGTGTCTGTGACTGTGTCTGTGACTGTGTCTGTGACTGTGTCAGACTGTGTTTGTGACTGTGTCTGTGACTGTGACTGTGTCTGTGTCTGTGTCTGTGTCTGTGTCTGTGTCTGTGTCTGTGTCTGTGACTGTGTCTGCGACTGTGTCTGTGACTGTGTCTGTGACTGTGTCTGTGAATGTGTCTGTTACTGTGTCTGTGACTGTGTCTGTGACTGTGTCTGTGACTGTGTCTGTGACTGTGTCTGTGACTGTGTCTGTGACTGTGTCTGTGACTGTGTCTGTGACTGTGTCTGTGACTGTGTCTGTGACTGTGTCTGTGACTGTGTCTGTGACTGTGTCAGACTGTGTTTGTGACTGTGTCTGTGACTGTGACTGTGTCTGTGTCTGTGTCTGTGTCTGTGTCTGTGTCTGTGTCTGTGTCTGTGTCTGTGACTGTGTATGTGACTGTGTCTGTGACTGTGTCTGTGACTGTGTCTGTGACTGTGTCTGTGACTGTGTCTGTGACTGTGTCTGTGACTGTGTATGTGACTGTGTCTGTGACTGTGACTGTGTCTGTGTCTGTGTCTGTGTCAGACTGTGTCTGTGACTGTGTCTGTGACTGTGTCTGTGACTGTGTCTGTGTCTGTGTCTGTGTCAGACTGTGACTGTGTCTGTGACTGTGGCTGTGGCTGTGACTGTGTCTGTGACTGTGTCTGTGACTGTGTCTGTGGCTGTGTCTGTGACTGTGTCTGTGACTGTGTATGTGACTGTGTCTGTGACTGTGTCTGTGACTGTGTCTGTGACTGTGTCTGTGTCTGTGTCTGTGTCTGTGACTGTGTCTGTGACTGTGTCTGTGACTGTGTCTGTGACTATGTCTGTGACTGTGTCTGTGACTGTGTCTGTGACTGTGTCTGTGACTGTGTCTGTGACTGTGTCTGTGACTGTGTCTGTGACTGTGTCAGACTGTGTTTGTGACTGTGTCTGTGACTGTGACTGTGTCTGTGTCTGTGTCTGTGTCTGTGTCTGTGTCTGTGTCTGTGTCTGTGACTGTGTCTGCGACTGTGTCTGTGACTGTGTCTGTGACTGTGTCTGTGACTGTGTCTGTTACTGTGTCTGTGACTGTGTCTGTGACTGTGTCTGTGACTGTGTATGTGACTGTGTCTGTGACTGTGTCTGTGACTGTGTATGTGACTGTGTCTGTGACTGTGTCTGTGACTGTGTCTGTGACTGTGTCTGTGACTGTGTCTGTGACTGTGTCAGACTGTGTTTGTGACTGTGTCTGTGACTGTGACTGTGTCTGTGTCTGTGTCTGTGTCTGTGTCTGTGTCTGTGTCTGTGTCTGTGTCTGTGACTGTGTATGTGACTGTGTCTGTGACTGTGTCTGTGACTGTGTCTGTGACTGTGTCTGTGACTGTGTCTGTGACTGTGTCTGTGACTGTGTCTGTGACTGTGTCTGTGACTGTGACTGTGTCTGTGACTGTGTCTGTGACTGTGTCTGTGACTGTGTCTGTGACTGTGTCTGTGACTGTGTCTGTGACTGTGACTGTGTCTGTGACTGTGTCTGTGACTGTGTCTGTGACTGTGTCTGTGACTGTGTCTGTGACTGTGTCTGTGACTGTGTCTGTGACTGTGTCTGTGACTGTGTCTGTGACTGTGTCTGTGACTGTGTCCGACTGTGTCAGACTGTGTCTGTGTCATACTGTGTCTGTGACTGTGTCTGTGTCTGTGTCTGTGTCTGTGACTGTGTCTGTGGCTGTGTCTGTGTCTGTGTCAGACTGTGTCTGTGTCTGTGTCTGTGTCTGTTTTGTTTGTGTCTGTGTCTGTGGCTGTGTCTGTGTCTGTGTCAGACTGTGTCTGTGATTGTGTCTGTGTCTGTGTCTGTGACTGTGTCTGTGACTGTGTCTGTGACTGTGTCTGTGACTGTGTCTGTGACTGTGTCTGTGACTGTGTCTGTGACTGTGTATGTGACTGTGTCTGTGACTGGGTCTGTGACTGTGTCTGTGACTGTGTCTGTGACTGTGTCTGTGACTGTGTCTGTGACTGTGTCTGTGACTGTGTCTGTGACTGTGTCTGTGACTGTGTCTGTGACTGTGTCTGTGACTGTGTCTGTGACTGTGTCTGTAACTGTGTCTGTGACTGTGTTTGTGACTGTGTCTGTGACTGTGTATGTGACTGTGTATGTGACTGTGTCTGTGACTGTGTCTGTGACTGTGTCTGTGACTGTGTCTGTGACTGTGTCTGTGACTGTGTCTGTGACTGTGTCTGTGACTGTGTCTGTGACTGTCTGTGACTGTGTCTGTGACTGTGTATGTGACTGTGTCTGTGACTGTGTCTGTGACTGTGTCTGTGACTGTGTCTGTGACTTTGTCTGTGACTGTGTCTGTGATTGTGTCTGTGACTGTGTCTGTGACTGTGTCTGTGACTGTGTCTGTGACTGTGTCTGTGACTGTGTCTGTGACTGTGTCTGTGACTGTGTCTGTGACTGTGTCTGTGACTGTGTCTGTGACTGTGTCTGTGACTGTGTCTGTGACTGTGTATGTGTCTGTGTCTGTGTCTGTGTCTGTGTCTGTGTCAGACTGTGTCTGTGACTGTGTCTGTGACTGTGTCTGTGACTGTTTCTGTGTCTGTGTCAGACTGTGTCTGTGACTGTGTCTGTGACTGTGGCTGTGACTGTGTCTGTGATTGTGTCTGTGACTGTGTCTGTGGCTGTGTCTGTGACTGTGTCTGTGACTGTGTATGTGACTGTGCCTGTGACTGTGTCTGTGACTGTGTCTGTGACTGTGTCTGTGTCTGTGACTGTGTCTGTGACTGGGTCTGTGACTGTGTCTGTGACTGTGTCTGTGACTGTGTCTGTGACTGTGTCTGTGACTGTGTCTGTGACTGTGTCTGTGACTGTGTCAGACTGTGTTTGTGACTGTGTCTGTGACTGTGACTGTGTCTGTGTCTGTGTCTGTGTCTGTGTCTGTGTCTGTGTCTGTGTCTGTGTCTGTGACTGTGTCTGCGACTGTGTCTGTGACTGTGTCTGTGACTGTGTCTGTGACTGTGTCTGTTACTGTGTCTGTGACTGTGTCTGTGACTGTGTCTGTGACTGTGTCTGTGACTGTGTCTGTGACTGTGTCTGTGACTGTGTCTGTGACTGTGTATGTGACTGTGTCTGTGACTGTGTCTGTGACTGTGTCTGTGACTGTGTATGTGACTGTGTCTGTGACTGTGTCTGTGACTGTGTCAGACTGTGTTTGTGACTGTGTCTGTGACTGTGACTGTGTCTGTGTCTGTGTCTGTGTCTGTGTCTGTGTCTGTGTCTGTGTCTGTGTCTGTGACTGTGTATGTGACTGTGTCTGTGACTGTGTCTGTGACTGTGTCTGTGACTGTGTCTGTGACTGTGTCTGTGACTGTGTCTGTGACTGTGTCTGTGACTGTGTCAGACTGTGTCTGTGACTGTGTCTGTGACTGTGACTGTGTCTGTGACTGTGTCTGTGACTGTGTCTGTGACTGTGACTGTGACTGTGTCTGTGACTGTGTCTGTGACTGTGTCTGTGACTGTGTCTGTGACTGTGTCTGTGACTGTGTCTGTGACTGTGTCCGACTGTGTCAGACTGTGTCTGTGTCATACTGTGTCTGTGACTGTGACTGTGTCTGTGTCTGTGTCTGTGTCTGTGACTGTGTCTGTGGCTGTGTCTGTGTCTGTGTCAGACTGTGTCTGTGTCTGTGTCTGTGTCTGTGTCTGTGTCTGTGTCTGTGTCTGTGGCTGTGTCTGTGTCTGTGTCAGACTGTGTCTGTGATTGTGTCTGTGTCTGTGTATGTGACTGTGTCTGTGACTGTGTCTGTGACTGTGTCTGTGACTGTGTCTGTGACTGTGTCTGTGACTGTGTCTGTGACTGTGTCTGTGACTGTGTCTGTGACTGGGTCTGTGACTGTCTGTGCCTGTGTCTGTGCCTGTGTCTGTGACTGTGTTGGTGACTGTGTCTGTGACTGTGTCTGTGACTGTGTCTGTGACTGTGTCTGTGACTGTGTCTGTGACTGTGCCTGTGACTATGTATGTGACTGTGTCTGTGACTGTGTCTGTGACTGTGTCTGTGACTGTGTCTGTGACTGTGTCTGTGACTGTGTCTGTGACTGTGTCTGTGACTGTGTCTGTGACTGTGTCTGTGACTGTGTCTGTGACTGTGTCTGTGACTGTGCCTGTGTCTGTGACTGTGCCTGTGACTGTGTCTGTGTCTGTGTCTGTGTCTGTGACTGTGTCTGTGACTGTGTCTGTGTCTGTGACTGTGTCTGTGTCTGTGACTGTGTCTGTGACTGTGTCTGTGACTGTGTCTGTGACTGTGTCTGTGACTGTGTCTGTGACTGTGTCTGTGACTGTGTCTGTGATTGTGTCTGTGACTGTGTCTGTGACTGTGTCTGTGTCTGTGTCGCCGTCGTCACGCTGTCCGGCGATTTTTTCTTCTTCCCCGGAGCGGTCTAAAGCCATGTTCCGGACACTTTCCGGCGATCGCGGCGTTCAATATGGCGGGCGCAGCGCTCCGCGGTAGTCAGCTGACGCGGCGCGCGCCGCCGCAGAATGGCGGGAAAATGCTGCAGGTGCCTCCGGGAGCGCGGAGCGGCGCGCCGCACCGCCGGCTTCCGTCAGGGTCACGACGGGCCGAACAGACGGGGCAACGGCCTGACAGTGGGAAACGCCAGACAGGGTAACGGTGAGACGCGGGGCGGGTGGAAATCGGAGGAGGCGGGAGCGGGACATCTGCATATATTGGCATAAATGCTGATTGCTGAGTACTGCTTTCTCCCTTCGATATATGATGAAGGCAAACGACATTATCAAAATGAAGAACTATTCGTGGACGTTCAAGGCATTGTTCTTTCTCCCTTCTGGTTGAAAGGGAGGATTTTCACCAGCGTTTTTGACGGAGCTTTTGCGTATGGAGCTGATAATTTGGATGGGAAGATTCCGATCTTGAAATATTCGTATGGTGTATATGGAATCCAGGGTTAGACTCCCTTTCAAGTGGTTTCAAAGGATCGTGCTGGATCCAAGATCTGCACAAATATGTTATCGAAATCTTCAACGGGATCTGCTTCTCCGCTGCTGCACTTCGTCTGTGATTCCTGGTGGTGTGATTCCTGGTGGTGTGATTCCTGGTGGTGTGATTCCTGGTGGTGTGATTCCTGGTGGTGTGATTCCTGGTGGTGTGATTCCTGGTGGTGTGATTCCTGGTGGTGTGATTCCTGGTGGTGTGATTCCTGGGGACCATAATCCCTTGCTGTGCTCGAAAGGATCTGCAATCGGTTTATGAACCCATGGGCCAGGGACGTGGGAACCGTGGGGGCAGTAGGGTCAACTCGCCCCCCCCCCTCCCCAACTTTGGAGCTGGGGGGGGGGGGGGGGCTACGCCCCCAACTTTATACACGATCACTCGACTCTGTATAAAAACAAGGGCATTGTCACCGAAGATTCAACGGCAGCGCGTAGTGCCGCAAAATTTGGCACTGCTGTTTGGGCATAAATTACCCACACGGTGTGACATTTTTTACCCCGGGTCATCTCAGGTCAGGTCACCAGGTCAAGTCAAGTGACCCCACCTCCAACATGTTTGCGGTCGTGCAACAGCCAAAGTGGTTGGCCAAACGGTTTGAAACTCACAGGATGTGATCAGGTGATAAGTACCTATAATTTGTTTATTTCGAATTTTGTATATCGGTGACCTAAGGTCAGGTTGATTTCGTGACCTCCCATTATAAGTCGATGAGGAACAATCAAAACACGTATAAATCTATAGGAAATTGCTAAATTTGACCAATTTTCACCAGATCCATCACTCTTGTGCCAAATGCAAAGCCCTATGTAATATTTATGTTATTTGACCTCTACAAGGTCAACTCGGGTGATCCGCCGGGTCACGTATGGTTTTTCTTCAACAACTCTTTACAAGGTAGATCAACATAGGGTTTTCACCATTGTATTCGGCTTGTCGAGACGAATCACTTGATGCAAACGTTGACCCTGACCTCAGGCCAGGCCAATTTTTGTATATGGTCTAACTAGGTCACCAAATATATCATTCGATGCGTCTCGACGAGAGAAACATAATGGTGAAATATGGTGTACTCGATCGTGCCTCTGTCACAAGTTATTTCTTAAAAACTATTCGCCAATTATTAAAATGTTTCAAATTAAATGGCTTCTGCTGACCTAACTATTGACCTTAGGTCAATTCTGATGGAACCTTAGCGACAGCAAATACAATAAATTATCATTCGTACGTTTTTTTTCTTCACGTCGCTAGCTCGTTACTAGCTCGTTTAGTTATTGAGATATAGACGGTTTCATCAAGGACACTCATTCATATAGCCGGAATTTGACCTTTGGTGGCCTCTGGTGACCTCAATATTGACCTGACCTAAACATGACATGAGTACTTTCGATAGAGCTTGTCTCGAGATATCTGCCATCGTTTTCCGCTTGTCGCTACGTTGGGTGTTTTTTAGATCTTAGGGGGGCGGAAATCACACCCCCCCTCCCACCCTCCCCTAGCAGTTCGTGGTTGGCGCGAACTAATGGAACTAATGGCATGGAATGGAACTAATGGCAGTGCGCGTGTTAATTGACCTTAATTCGGCAACAGTTGACTAACAAACAAAATTACTAACTAAATAACTAACTTATATATAAGTAGTAACTTATATATATATAAGCCTTTTTCTCTGACAAAATGCGTGTGTTCTAAATGCATTGGTTTGCAAGCTCACTTGGTTGAGTGCGACCATCTAGCGATAAATTCATAAAAATGTAGCTGAAACATTGTCCATACTACACTATAAAACACGGCATAGCATAACTCGGTTGACGCCAAGTATGGTACGCGCACCAAATGTATGCTAAATGTATGGTTTCGCCATGGTCAACTTGGTCATTGGTGCGAGACCGGCACATCACCTAACCAGCTAACTCAGGTCTGGGAGTCAGTCAAGCCCGCCGGTTCTGGATTCAGGCACGGTGAAAGCTCCAGTTCCGCTTCTCCGACTTTGTGTGACTTTAGTAGGTAGGTACCAGTGTCGCTCCTTCTTCATGTTTACCATCTATCTCTAGTTTTATGTTGCTTGCTAGGCAACCCATTTCCTTATATTATATTGATACCCATGTCCTTAAATATATGACATACTATCGGCAATAAGCAGCATTGGGTTTGGCACACGTTGACACAAAAGCGGGACACGTTGCTTCTCTTCAGTCTTATTTTTTGTCGTAGTATTGCCAAAAAGTTCACCCCCCAACTTCAAAGTAGTTCCCACCAAGGTTACTTTACTAATAAGATTTACCCACGAATGAGAAACGACTCCCGGGGTGACGTCACGATATTTGGCAACAATATTTTGCAATATGGTAGCAAATAAACAACGTCGTTTATGGCGCGGCGATTCTCATCATTTATCTTCACGATTTCCCAAGTACAAACCTTCGAAGACGTGTGCGGGACTAGCTGAAACAAGTTGGTGACGTGGCATCTGAATATTTTGTTTTTGAGCTGCGCCTTGTGGTGCGCCGTTTATTTTTCTCAAGTTTTGATTAGCCTTCTTTTCCCGGCTGCGGTGGCTGGAGTTTTTTCCCTTTTGGCGAGGTATTTTGCGGAGATGAAGTGATGGGTCCTCCGCGGCCCGGAAAGCGGGTAAGGTCTGATGTACTTTTTCGAACAGGTAGATGATGGAAATGCTGGATCCTATCTTAAGGTTAAACTGGTATCAGGGAAACCATTTATAACAAAAGGCTGGCCATGGGTGCAGCTTGGCATCAGAGGAGTGTTGGGGATGTCTGAGAAGTTAGAGAAAGCAAATTTTCTGGGAGACGGCAGCCTACTGATTAAAACAAAATGTCTGACCCAAGCTGAAAAGTTCCTGAAAATCCAGACATTTGCAAATGAAGACTGTGAAGTCATTCGTGACCAGCGACTGAACACATCTCGAGG
>JAXIVJ010002457.1:25000-75000 GCA_036785665.1 Chirona hameri
GTGACCTTCCAGATCAAGTGAATGGATCGACCACGTCCAGAACAGGGATTTTGCTGTCAGAAAACCTCAAAATGAGAAATTGATAAATGTAAATAAAAAGGCATGTTCCTAGGCCAGTTTTGACTCAGAAATACAGAAAATGTATTATTTTTTCGTATCTGGTAAAAAAAGTCCAAAAAGGATATTTAAAAAATGACGTCATGAGTTTCTTAAACTTATCACTCAGTCAAAAATAGAGATGTTGCTTTGAAATTTGGTTGGACTATTGTCCATTCTCTCACATATATTCCTTTTTATTATTTTAATATCTTTTAAAAAAATTATTTTGTGGTGATGTTTCCCAAACATTCAGTTTTTGTTTATTTTAGGGATCGAAAACAAAAATCGAAAATTTGGATTCCCATTTAAAACAAAAATTACATTTTAGATCTTTGATCAATTGCGTTTGCAATTTGTTTTTTGAAAACAAAACTTTGTTTTTTTACGATTTTTGAAACATTTATCATTTCTCCACCAACATGACGTCATCAAAACATCACTATCTTCCGCATTTCTGAACGAATTTCAATGACATTTTTACAGCATACGTATACTTGTTGTATACTTACCTACTCAAAATTTCAGCAAGATGCGCTGCATGTGTAAACAGTTTTGCAAGAAAAACCTCGGGGGGGTCGTTTTAGGACCCCCGTAGGGCGAGGGTTAACTGGGGAGGTGAATTACTGAACTGTTATCTAATGGTTAAGGTATAGTGTGCTAGGTGTCCAGTGATGTCTATTTTGTGTCCATTTTGTGTCCATTTTGTGTGGTCAAGTAGTGTTAATGTTGAGTGTGTGATAGGCTTGTTTTAGGTCGAGGAAGAGTACTGCTGAGTGTGTTGCTTGAGTGCAAATTAATTTTGGATATCTGCTGTGAGTTTAATCAGGTTGCCAGTTGTGCTTCGTTCTGGCAAGAAGCCTGATTGGTTGTTTGATTGGTTAATTGTTTGTTGGTTGTTTGTTTATTGATTTGATAAAATATAGCAGTTTTCTTGAATCATTCACTAACATATTTTGTGGTAACACCTGGTCAGTGATATTGTCCTGTGGCTTTCATTGAAAGTTATATTTTTTTTTTGGGGGGGGGGGGGGGGGGGGGGGTTGAAAATAGGGACGATGTGAGTATGCAGCCAGGTGTTAGGGTATCATGTCAAATAAAAAAAAATCACCCCAGCTGAGCTGGTCGTTTCATTTTTGTTTTGTTTTTTTAAATTGTTTGTTTAACATCACTATTTCATCAGCTGTTTGCAAAGCACCATTTGTGGCGCATCAGAGACCTTGTGAAATAGTATGCAGTTTATGCACATTGCAAACCTATGCGCCCTAAACCAAGAACAAGTTTACGTACAACTTTATCTATGATATTAGCCGTTTTCACGAAAGATCATTGTGCGAAACTTTTTAAAACTTGTTAAAATGTTTTGAAAAGCTTCGACGATCTATACAAAAAATAGCTACAATTATACGGGACGAAGCCGCTGATACATGATTTAAAGGTCTTGGGTCATTAGGTGACTTCTGAGTCAATGACTCAAAAGTCATACAAATTGAAAATGCGTATAAATTTATTTTTATCCAGCTAGAATCGTGAATGAGCTTACCATAATGCTTGATAGGTGCCAAATTGGTAATCAGCGTCACAAAATGTTCTAAAAACTGCCAAATTCAAAAAAGGTCATGTCAGGTCAACCGAGGTCAGTGACCTCGGTTGACCTGTGGATGCGCATGACCCCAGTGGAACATATAATTATCTAAAATGGATTCCAAATTTGAAATCAGCGTCACAAATTGTCCTAGATACCACCAGAAGCCCAAAGAAGTCATCTGAGGTCATCGGAGGTCAATGACCTCAGTTGACATATGAAAAGGTCAATCGAGGTCACAATCTCAGTGGAAACCATAACTGTCACCCGGAAACACCTTTGCATATGCTCCTGAACAACAAACACTCGGAAATTGCACAAGTTACAAGCATCAATCTGCGGGACGCCAGTTGCGTTTGCCATGACCTTGAGAAACAGGCATAGGTCACGGGTCATGTGGGTTAGAAATGCATTTTTTTAGATCATGTGTCAAATTGTTCAAAAGTATGGTACTGAAAGTTTCATCGCAATCGGTTTGAAACTACGCGAGTTATTCTAGAAAAAACGAGGGGGACGCAACGCATCCACCCCCCTTACCCGGGCGAGGGTTAAATTTACCCATGTATTTGAATAGGCGCCCGCAGGCACCTGCATTCGTTTTCTGCAGCTGCGTAAAGACTGTGTTTCAGCCTTTACTCCTGCTTGAGATGAATCGCGGCCGGTAGCAGCGACAGGGAACAGGTCGCATGACGTCATCAGAGCAGCAATTGGGCGGGCCTTACTACAACCGGACTGCAGGCTATCTTTCGCCAATACATTGTTGTCCTTCGCCACTAAATAGTTGTCTTTCGCCACTAAATTGTTGTCTTTCGCCACTAAATTGTTGTCTTTCGCCACTAAATTGTTGTCTTTTGCCACTAAATTGTTGTCTTTCACCACTAAATTGTTGTCGTTCGGCACTAAATTGTTGTCTTTTGCCACTAAATTGTTGGCTTTCGCCACTAAATTGTTGTCTTTCACCACTAAATTGTTGTCGTTCGGCACTAAATTGTTGTCTTTCACCACTAAATTGTTGTCGTTCGGCACTAAATTGTTGTCTTTTGCCACTAAATTGTTGTCTTTCGCCACTAAATTGTTGTCTTTCACCACTAAATTGTTGTCGTTCGGCACTAAATTGTTGTCTTTCACCACTAAATTGTTGTCGTTCGGCACTAAATTGTTGTCTTTCACCACTAAATTGTTGTCGTTCGGCACTAAATTGTTGTCTTTTGCCACTAAATTGTTGTCTTTCGCTGCTAAATTGTTGTCTTTCGCCACTAAATTGTTGACCAGGCTGAAGTTATGCATTGGTGTGGGAGGCTCAAAGTTCAGCCGGCCCGCTGTCGTGATTGTGCCGCAAGTTCGTCGATTTTGACCATTGTTGTGTTGATCGTTTACCATTTTTCCGTCGTTCATTTATAATCTCTGACATGAAGTTACAAACCGAGGCGCTGGTTTGCACATCGTAAGAACGAACCGGAAGTGTTGTGCAACAGGACGCCCCCGGGCACTCTGGGGCTGCGGCACGTCACGCCACGGGGCGTCACGGTCGCTGCGCAGGGTTGCGTCACTTTCGCCACGGACCCGGGCGGCGCGTGCACCCATGCTGCTTTTCTTGCGTTTTGTGGACATAGGAGTTCCTTGTTATTTCGTGGACATTTACGATTTCTCGCATAACTCATCAACCCCTAACGGGATATCTTAGATATTACTACGGTAGGTGAAGACAAGTTTGGGCCACACTTTGATGCTCACGAAATGCAGAAATCTCTTCAAATACAAAAGGAGAGTTTTATATCATTCCATGGACTCAAGTCGGGTACAAAGGCACATCTTGTGGACAAGTGGGCGGAGCCTAATTTGTCCATGCATATCAACATATTGCAGGTTCATAAGTTCCTTGTTATTTTGTGGACGTGAACGCTTTCCCACACTGCACGTCACTCCATCGCGGGAAACACCTAACCAGTATCGCCACCATAAGTAAACAGAAGGCTGGGTTATACTATATGAAATGCACGGAAATCAGGTTATATACAAATAGCTATACTTATATACTTTCACCTTCTCCACTGTTATCGTCCTCTCCTTCCCTCTCTTCTCTCATGTCGCCCCTTCTCCTCTCATGTCGTCCAGTACCTCTCCCCCAATGGAGTATTAGGAGTTCAAGCGGGAGTTTCCAGCCTCAAGAGGGCGCCAGGCCCCACTCTCTCCCAACGTGAGGGCGCCGTCCTCACGGCGTCATGGACGAAAGCTGTTGACCGGGGGGGGGGGGGGGCGGTTCGCATCAGCGTTTCTTTCTATGCAAAGCAATAGTACGAGGGCGCCGTAGATGCTCAGAGGGACACCGAAGGAGATTGGACATGGCCTAGTTAGTTAGGACCCCCTAAATACTACGTCTCTGCTCTCCTCACCTGTCGTCCCCTCCCTCTCCCCTTCTGTCGTCCCCACTTTCTCCTCTCCTGTAGTCCCCTCCACTCCCGTCGTCCCCTCCCTCTCTTGTCGTCCCCTCCTTCTCCTCCCCTGTCTCCCCTCCCTCTCCACTCCTGTCGTCCCCTCCCTCTCCTCTCCTGTCGACCCCTCCTTCTCCACTCCCGTCGTCACCTCCCTCTCCTCTCCTATCGTCCCCTCTCTCTCCTCTCTTGTCGTCCACTTCCTCTCCTCTCCTGTCGTCCCATCTCTCCTCTCCTGTCGTCCCCTCCCTCTCCTCTGTCTGTCGTCCCCTCTCTCCACTCCTGTCGTCCCCTGCCTCTCCTCTCCTGTCGTCTCCTCCCTCTCCTCTCCAGTCATCCCCAACCCACTCCTCTCCTGTCGTCCCCCTCCCTCTCCCCTTCTGTCGTCACCACTTTCTCCTCTCCTGTAGTCCCCTCCACTCCCGTCGTCCCCTCCCTCTCCTCTCTTGTCGTCCCCTCCTCCTCTCCTGTCGTCCCCTCCCTCTCCTCTCCTGTCGTCCCCTCCCTCTCCTCTCCTGTCGTCCCCTCCCTCTCCTCTCCTGTCGTCCCCTCCCTCTCCTCTCCTGTCGTTTCCTCCCTCTCCTCTCCAGTCGTCCCATCCCTCTCCTCTCCTGTCGTCCCCTCCCTCTCCTCTTCTGTCGTCCCCTCCACTCTCGTCTCCTGTCGTCACATCCCTCTGCTCTCCTGTCGTCCTCTCTCTCTCTCCTCTCCAGTCGTCCCCTCCCTCTCTCCTCTCCTGTCGTTCCCTCCTTCTCCTCTCCTGACGTCCTCTCTCTCCTCTCCTGTCGTCCACTCCCTCTCCTCTCCTGTCGTCCCCTCCATCTCCTCTCCTGTCGTCTCCTCACTCTCCTCTTCCGTCGTCCCCTCCCTCTCCTCTCCTGTCGTCCCTTCCCTCTTCTCTCCTGTCGTCCCCTCCCTCTCCTCTCCAGTCGTCCCCTCCCTCTCCTCTTCAGTCGTCCCCTCCCTCTCCTCTCCTGTCGTCTCCCCTCCCTCTCCTCGTCTGTCGTCCCCTCTCTCCTCGCCTGTCGTCCCCTCCCTCTCCTCTCCTGTCGTCCCCTCCCTCTCCTCTCATGTCGTCCCCTCCCTCTCCTCTCCTGTCGTCCCCTCCCTCTCCTCTCCTGTCGTCCCCTCCCTCTCCTCTCCTGTCGGCCCCTCCCTCTCCTCTCCTGTCGTCCCCTCCCTCTCCTCTCCAGTCGTCCCCTCCCTCTCCTCTCCTGTCGTCCCCTCCTTCTCCTCTCCCGTCGTCCCCTCCCTCTCCTCTCATGTCCTCCCCTCCCTCTCCTCTCCTGTCGTCCCCTCCCTCTCCTCTACCGTCGTCCCCTCCCTCTCCTCTCCTGTCGTCCCCTCCCTCTCCTCTCCTGTCGTCCCCTCCCTCTCCTCGCCTGTCGTCCCCTCTCTCCTCGCCTGTCGTCCCCTCCCTCTCCTCTCCTGTCGTCCCCTCCCTCTCCTCTCCTGTCGTCCCCTCCCTCTCCTCTCCTGTCGTCCCCTCCCTCTCCTCTCCTGTCGTCCCCTCCCTCTCCTCTCCTGTCGTCCCCTCCCTCTCCTCTCCTGTCGTCCCCTCCCTCTCCTCTCCAGTCGTCCCCTCCCTCTCCTCTCCTGTCGTCCCCTCCTCCTCCTCTCCCGTCGTCCCCTCCCTCTCCTCTCCTGTCGTCCCCTCCCTCTCCTCTCATGTCGTCCCCTCCCTCTCCTCTCCTGTCGTCCCCTCCCTCTCCTCTCCTGTCGTCCCCTCCCTCCCTCTCTCTACTCCCGTCGTCCCCTCCCTCTCCTCTCCTGTCGTCTCCTCCCTCTCCACGCCTGTCGTCCCCTCCCTTTCCTCTCCTGTCGTCCCCTGCCTCTCCTCTCCTGTCGTCCCCTCCCTCTCCTCTTCTGTCGTCCCCTCTCTTGTGTTGTCCCCTTCCCCTCTTCTCCTGTCGTCTCGTTCGCTTTTCTCTCCCACATTGTCGTACTTCCCCTCTCCCAGTGTTCTGTTTTTTTATAAAGAAAGTAAGTTCGGTTGTGGAAAACTAATACAGGAGGAAAGAAGGATAAATCATGTACTCAGCTCTGACACAACCTGCCCGTCAGTGTCAGATACCATAGATAGTAATGCTCCCTAGCTAAGAGTGGAAAATAACCATGGAATTGTAGTGATATGGTGATATAGAAATAGCCCATATAACATGGGTCGCACGGTTCTCATTACACTTTTTCATATAGTGACCTTACATGACCTGACCTGTGCTTAGTATGATAGTTATACTCCTATTGTACCTTTCTCTTCCATTTGTAAGTAAGCTGTGTGAATTTGGGCTTGCTGCTCTTGATAGTCCGGTCTTCGCAGCCAATAATCCGGAAACACGTGTTTTTACCTTTGACCTGACCTTGACCTGAAACGTGACCTTTTAATACAAATGTTCAGTGTGCTTTAGAATCATCGAGAGCTTTCGATCGCCGCCTCGCGCGTCTCCCTATGCCATTGGTTCGAGAGATAGGCGGGGGGGCAGAATTTGCCCCCAGCGGGGCGCGTTCGGCTGAATACCCCAGCGGGGCGCGGGTTAAATCCCTCACTGACCCATGTTTCAGTCACACAAATGATGTCTAGCTTTTCAAGAGCAACATAGCATTCAAACTCATTGAATTTGGACCTGATACTTTGTGAATTCAACATCATGTCATACTGCTTTTTGAGCTGACTTTACGTTTGGTGGGGCTGAGAGATCTCCTGACTTTCTTCTACATAAGCTATTGCTTTCTTCTAAACTCACTTTTGTCCCCCCCCCCCCTCCTCAGTTTCCCTGAATAACATGTCGGTAGACAGCTCCCAAGACTTCAGCCCCCTCATCAGACAGGTGAAGCCCATCCTTCAAATAATATCTACTGCTCTCAAAGAAGTCATCCCACAAATCTACAAATTTTAGCCCCATGGCTCTGCACAAGTTATTGACTGAGCTGTTCAGTGACAGTGCCCTAGAGTACCACTCTTGGCTGACACTTAGCCGTGGGAGGATACCTGTCAAAATAACAGGTTTTCTGGACTCACTGAGCCTCAGAAGGAGGCTTCGGTAGTCAGATATAATTGTCTCACTCCGCCTGGGCCCCACATTATTAACGCCTACCTGTACGATTATCACCTCAGGCGTGCACTTCCTTAGTTCGGCTTTAATGACCTGGTCTATGCCCTCCACTTTTGCCCCTGGTTTTACTATGCATCTGTCCTTCTTGCCACAGAATGTACGCCTGAAGGGCCTAACTCTGGAATCCCCAACTACCAAGTGCCTCACCACTTCTGTGGCATCCCCCTGACTCTGAGCTTCAGTCTCTAGCACACTAAATCTGTTAGAGACCGTGAGTGGATGAGGATCTATGTGACTTTTCCACTTAGCTCCGCCCTTGACATGAGGCCATTCACATTTGCCCTGAGCCCTATCATCTGACCTCCTCCCAATCCTACTGCTACCTTTCTTCGACCAGAATCCCCCATCCTCACTACTGACTAGATAGAGGCTCAGTATTTTCCCCCACTACACTTGGTCGCCAAAAACGAGAGCCACCAACACAGCTCCATACTCCATCCTGAGCCGGCTTCGGCTTGCCGTTATATATCAGTATTACGAGTCCTATTTTTTATTGAAAGAAAACAAAATTTAAAAGTAAAAAGTACCACTAATGACAAAACAAATTGATTGAATGGGTTGTAAGAGTTTTGATTCCCCAAAACCTAGGCTAATTAAAGCCAAGACAATACAAAAGTGCCGAAATTGGTAGCCTCGACAACACATAACTGTAAGGAAGGAAGTATTTGTGTGACGAATATAACTCATTTTGTGGTAAAAGTGCTAAGTATTTAGCATTATTGTGGGGCACTACGAAAATCGCCATTTGACCGGTGTTTGGCCTAAAACAGACGATAAGTATGTGATACCCTAGGTGTAATTTCACCTCAGAAATCGATTGATACCCTTTTTAAGCAAATCGAGATGCAGATATAGGCTTTAAAGCGTTTCTTATCATCTGACCTGAAGTTTGACATGAGAGGTCATCTTCTAGCCTTACGCTCTGGAGCATCATTGTTCTTCTTGATCTAGCAACACAATCAGCAAGGAAAGGGTGTCATAATATAAGTAATAATGTGTCAAGGGAAGGTGATAGGTAGCCAGCATATTTTGAGATGCCATAAACTGAGTCGAATTTGCCACAGACGTCCGGAAATTAGGAGAGACAAAAAGTTTACCCCATGACTTTTGAAGCCCCATGTACCCAGGCCGCATATGTACAGCAACTTCATGACACACGGCAGTTTATCTTAAAACTAGCTCAAAACGGTTCAAGAGCTGATTTTATGATCAAATCGCCGGTGTTTTTCCAGATGCGGGCTGAAGTCACAGAAAAAAGGGTAGATTTGAAGTTAAATTGAACCGACTTTGGCTACATTTAGCCAAATGAAATATTATTGGTTCTGTTGGTTTTCAAGGTAAGTGTTGACATTATTGTAGATTTGAAATATGATTGCATATGACAGAAGTACTACTAAATACATTATTTGTCATTCTGAGCTTTGACACAAAGCTAAACTTCGTCTATGTAGGGTGGTCGGGATGACCTTATATTGTATAAACCAAGTCACAGGTAAACATGGAAAATGACAAGTAAGAAATAAGGCTGCAATCTGTGCGAGTCACCCCTCCAGTGATGCACTTTTTCAAACTGAGTGCTAGCAACATTGTTATTTGTTAATCCAATGAGTTATTGAAAAGTTATGGCTATTTGCAGGAATGCACTCACAGAACGATGTCGTAAAACACAATTTTCACATTTAAATTATATTTGATATATTTTACATATTGCAACCTACCTCCCAAAATATGAAATGCTTATTTCTTGAAGATTCGATTGCCACCTTTCAATTGTAAATCGGCTTCAAATTCAGCGAGTTAGGTCACGTGCCAGATTGTTTTATTTATAGGCAGGAGTTACGATAGTGTGACGTAAAGTCACAGGTAAAAGTTAAAAATGCCTGTAGTTTAAGAAATAAACCTGCTATCTGTGAGAGCCACCTCTCCCTTGAGGATGCCTTTCAAGGCTTACAACATAGTAAATGGTAAAACAAAAAAAAATGGCATAGATATGGCTATATCTATTAATTGCAATCACTCCGAGCATTTGTGCACAGTTGGCTCGGTGTCCATTTTTTCTTTTTTAAATTGTGTTTTGCATATCGCATATAGGGAAAAATCCCATCCAGCATTCAAATGTGCAGTTCTCAAAGATTCTTGGGATAATTTTAATTAAAAAATTGGTTCAACTTTGACTTCAATATTTGATGTTACATAATTTTTGGCATCTTTTGTGTTCTTTCTTGCTCGCATGATCAACACTGACGCAATTTAGACCAATACAATTCGTCCAACTAAATTGTAAACAAATGGCTGCGCCAGAAGAGCAACAAGTACATTTGCATTCAGTTGCCCGAACAGAAGGGCAAAGCTGCAATTGTTGAACATGCATTAACGTTAAGACCAAGAAGTGTGATGGCTGGACAAAGTGCATTGGTCTACATAAGAAATAAACATTTCACTTTTTTGGTGGTAGGTTGCCATATGTGCAATATAAAAAAGTAATTTAAATATGAAAACTGGGCTTTACCCACGACTAAGTCAAGCAAGTAAATTCCTTCGAATAGACATACCTTTCACACAAAAAATCCCGAAATCCAAAAACTCTTAGGTAACTTAGGTAACTCCCAATAAGTTTTTTGAAATCCAAATAAGTGTAGTTTGGTTTGGTTTATAGACCAGGGCTCATAGCCTGTTACAATCCGAGGGTTTCTAGTAGGCATTTGGGGGCCAGTACAACTTTTACAGAGGCCAGGGATTTAACCCTAGGTCACCGGCACAGAAGACAGTAATCCTGCCCCTGTGCCTGATTGCTCCCCCTGATAAGTGTAGGTAGGGTAAATTGTCTTAACTCCGAACAAGTCCTAGTGATAGGTCAAGGTAGGTACCTACAACATTGACATTGCTGCAGTTCATGTTAAAAGTGTTACATTACAGATTCCAGTTGGTGTCAACTTATATCCACAACATAAACTCGGAAAACATACCTTTCTCTTCATCTTCAAGTGATGGATCAGGATACTTGATTTAAAACACAAAGTCGTTTCTTCTCCCACCGCTTCCCTCTCTGAACAAATGCACAACACAATCAAATGACACGGCGATGGCGGCTGCGTCTAGCGTTGGTCCCTTTCCTTTCCCGCTCAATTAGGCAGCTGACTGTCGTGACGTCACAAGATTAAGAGATATTGTGAACATTTCAAGGACAAAATTAGCAGTAACAGGATCTGACCGTGGACATGAGTTCAGCAGCCAATCAAAAATGATTTCGCACAGCCCGACCAATCAGCAGCGGTATAACGAACACGGTCGAGTAGGGCGCCACGTGGTGTCAAAAAAAGCTATGATATCCTTGAGCGGGTTAAAATGGGTGTTAACTCGTGGACATTTGTTAATGTCCACGAAAAGTTTATCTCTGCATCATACGATTGCAGGTCCACGGAACAATGCGAAACTATGAAAATAAATTCATGGACATGACGATGTCCATGAATCCCGAAATGTCCATGAAATTCAGACGAGAACTCGAAATTGTCCACGGAACTAACACGTTTCCAACGCAGTCCCGTTGTGCTGTGAAGCCGTCCATGCGCCGCCGGCGCCGCCTCCGGGCATCCCGGGTCCACGGTGGGGCGGAGAGACGAGCAAGAGAAGAGCGGTGCAAAGGTCTGCTGAGCACTGTCATCTGCAGTGATTCAGTGGGGAGAGAAGTGACTCGGTGGGGAGAGAAGTGGCTCAGTAGGGAGAGAAGTGACTCAGTGGGAAGAGAAGTGACTCGGTGGGGAGATAAGTGACTCAGTGGGGAGAGAAGTGACTCAGTGGGGAGAGAAGTGACTCGGTGGGGAGAGAAGTGACTCAGTAGGGAGAGAAGTGACTCGGTGGGGAGATAAGTGACTCAGTAGGGAGAGAAGTGACTCGGTGGGGAGAGAAGTGACTCAGTAGGGAGAGAAGTGACTCGGTGGGGAGATAAGTGACTCAGTAGGGAGAGAAGTGACTCGGTGGGGAGATAAGTGACTCAGTGGGGAGATAACTCCGCTGCCGAGGATATTAGGTCGCTGCAGTGGCCTCACATTTGACGCGACTGTGGGAGGAACTTAGAGTGGGCGCTGATGAGGCCCCCAGCCGGGAGCGAGGGGCTTCTCGCGCCGCGGTATGTCGGGGGGGTGGGGGGGGGGGGGGGGGGAGGGAGTGGGCGTGAAGAGGGTCTGTTGACATCGGAAGTGATGAGTAGTCGGCACCCGACGCGGGTCCGGGTGCAGGCCAACTGGATTATCACTCTGTCGGGTCCAGATGTTGCAAAATGAAATGGCGTTAGACAATGGTTAAAATAGCGTTAACCCGGCATTGACTGGGGTCTCAGCGAACGGGGGGGGGGGGGGCGTTAAACGCCCCCTGGGTATCTTCCAAATTAATGATCGCAGCGCAAGACGGAAATATAAATATCTCAATTATAAAAATTTAAAGGATACTCAATAAGTAAATTAAAAAAAATTATCTTACAAAAGTAAGATAAATTTAAAGGATTAAAGGATAAAGGATAAAGGATAAAGGATTGTTAGCCAAGGTCAAGGTCTAGGTCAGATCACAAAAGGTAACTATGCTCAAATTATCTACGAAAGTCATGCAACACCTGTTTTATGAGTTATCTTCCACGTATAATTCGATAGTGCTAGTCATGTTACCACCTGACTTCATTTACGTGAAGTTAATGTCAAGTTCAGGTCAAGTTCGGGTCAATCAAGGTAAAAAAAATAAATTATAAATCAAAATACAAAAGGCATATTTCTAGACCAGTATTGTCTCATAAATACAGTAGTGCCACTTATTTGTCTGTATCTGGTCAATAAAAGCCAAAAAACTCAATTCCGAAATTTGACGTCAGGAGTTACCCATACTATAGATGCCATAAATCAGTCAAAAATGGTCATATCATTCTGACATTTGATTTGGTGTTTTTATATGTATTTCTCTGACATTTATTCCGGCGTTTTGAATATCTTTGACAAATTGGATTTTGTGGGCATTTTCTCCAAAAACAACTTTTTTATTTTGAGGGTCAAAACTCCCCAAAAATACAATTCCGGATGGCGATGTTGTAGCCCCAGCCATTTTCTATCTTTCGACGTTTTTGGATTGCATTTGGCTTAAAATGTGGCATTTGTACAGTCTGTTACATTTTAGCTGATTTTGGTGTAAAACTCGCGTGTAGTGACGTCACTAAATTCGATATAACACGAAATTTGTCAACGCAATTGCTTTATTTTTTCACAGAAGACGTAAACGTGAGTTATAAGAAGGTACCCGAAGTTTCGTGTTGATAGCGCTATTGTTTTGTTTAGTTATTACGAAAAATCACCATGGGGGGGGGGGGGGGGCGTTAAACGCCCCCCCCCCAGTCAATGGCTGGGTTAAGCAACCGTTAGTAACCGTACGCTGCAGAAATAGTCTCACATGACATTCCGCATCCGCGAAGCAGAGCGATGCCTTTTACCGGTTGGAAGCCATGCATACCCTTATTGTCCAGTGCAGGAAAGCGAAAATGGAGGAGCTTTTGCAAGTCATTCACATGCTGAATTCCTTATCACACACACATACGTCTTCAGATGCCCTCATTCGCTCGAGCTCTCAACTCACATATGATTTTGATTTGAGCATCATATGAGGCTGTTACCCAAGCCATCAATGGCGATGGCGTTCATAACGATGGCGCCGTTGGCGATGGCGGAAATGACTGACTCCTTCGGCGATGACTGCGATGGCGATGCTGGCGATGGCTGGCCTCCCGGCCGGCCGATCGCTGCCGCTCAGACGCGCTGGAATCAGGTCAGCTGGCGCCGGATTGGGGTCGACGAAACCACTTCGCGTCTGCCTAGGCTGCCGCCGCCGCCGCCGCCACCAGTCCGGCCGCTCCTGCTGTCTTCATTAACTCTCTGACTCCGACTGGACCGGGCCTGTGTTGGTGTCGGTGCCGGCTAGAGATTGGAGGGGACAAAATCAGAGGCAATAGAAACAGCATCGGAAATGGAAAAATACACTAGTACAAGGGAAGACTACACTGGTACAAGGGAAGACTACACTGGTACAAGGGAAGACTACACTGGTACAAGGGAAGACTACACTGGTACAAGGGAAGATTACACTGGTACAAGCGAGGACTACACTGGTACAAGGGAGGACTACAATGGTACAAGGGAGGACTACACTGGTACAAGGGAAGACTACACTGGTACAAGGGAGGACTACACTGGTACAAGGGAAGACTACACTGGTACAAGGGGCGAGAGAACAGGACGATGCGTCACGAATCAATGTATGGGATTGGGATTGGGATTGTATAGGTGGGATTGGGATTGGGATTGTATAGGTGGGTGGGGGATTGGTGGGAGGTGCAATGCTATGTTTCGATGGGGTTTCTAAGAGTTTTCACAAACGTTCTCACATAGTGTAATGGAACCCACTCGGGTTAAATGCAACTCTTTATTAAAATGTGTATAAACTGCATAAAATGGGCAGTTAAGCTTAGCTTACAAAACAACTATAACATTGTCTGTAATTCACGTCATCCAGACGTATCCGATTCCAGTTCGGTCTCGCAATTTTCAGGGCAATGGCAGGTGACGTCACAATTAATCATGCAAAATATGATGCGTTATATATTCCATGTAATTTGTATTGTCATTATTGTCCATGAATCATTTTATGAGATGGGTTGCCACAAATACAATGTTGCATTATAGCATATGTATTCCTGCACACATATTCTGCACGCTGCTGGATATAGAGGTTCGGCTGTTGCCGGGGTGCTTCTCTCACGTGCGACACACTCTCCCAGGACTCTCCATCTCCCAGGACAGCCCGCCCGGCGTCCGTACATTCCCCACCTGCACAGAGCGGGTTGACAGCCCGCCCGGCGTCCGTACATTCCCCACCTGCTCAGAGCGGGTTGACAGCCCGCCCGGCGTCCGTACATTCCCCACCTGCTCAGAGCGGGTTGACAGCCCGCCCGGCGTCCGTACATTCCCCACCTGCTCAGAGCGGGTTGACAGCCCGCCCGGCGTCCGTACATTCCCCACCTGCTCAGAGCGGGTTGACAGCCCGCCCGGCGTCCGTACATTCCCCACCTGCACAGAGCGGGTTGACAGCCCGCCCGGCGTCCGTACATTCCCCACCGGCACAGAGCGGGTGCTGATTCACCGGCGGCAAATGCTAGTGAAAGTTGGCCCTGCGCCTCCCCTCCCCTGCCCTGCCCGGCACCGCCCCTGCCCTGCCCGGCTCCCCTGTTGAGCTCTGCGGAAGAGGGAACAGCGGAATTGAAGTGTGCACCGCCGCTTCATTGGCTCCCCTGTCGAGCTCTGCGGAGGAGGGAGCGGCGGAATGGAAGTGTGCACCGCCACTTCATTGGCTCCCTCTGCCGAGCTCTGCGGAAGAGGGAGCGGCGGAATGGAAGTGTGCACCGCCACTTCATTGGCT
Organism: Chirona hameri; assembly: GCA_036785665.1. Classification (NCBI taxonomy): domain Eukaryota; kingdom Metazoa; phylum Arthropoda; class Thecostraca; order Balanomorpha; family Balanidae; genus Chirona; species Chirona hameri. The sequence goes on from JAXIVJ010002457.1 coordinate 39,676, forward strand.
CCCCTGTTGAGCTCTGCGGAAGAGGGAGCGGCGGAATGAAAGTGTGCACCGCCACTTCATTGGCTCCCTCTGTCGAGCTCTGCGGAAGAGGGAGCGGCGGAATGAAAGTGTGCACCGCCACTTCATTGGCTCCCTCTGTCGAGCTCTGGCTCCCCTGTTGAGCTCTGCGGAAGAGGGAACAGCGGAATGAAAGTGCGCACCGCCGCTTCATTGCGTATGCGTATGCAGGGGATGTAAAATAGGGGGATTTTATTATTACAAATATGTGCTGGTCGATATTGTTTGGGACGATACGAACGTCACATGTGGACATTATTTGCTGTAATTTGTTAAATTGAATATATTGCGCATAAGCGAATCCAGGTAAACAAGGTGGGGGGCACCATGCGCATCACGATTTTAATAATTTTGATAATTTGCAGTTTGACCTAATTTGAGGGAATGTATCGCCTCCCATTTCTTTTTGTACTTGAGTGCGCCTCTGCCCCAAAATATTTACAATCCTAGTATTTATGATGCATATTGAAATGAAAATGTTTCTGACGCATTTTTTGCACCGCAAACTACGAAGGAAGTATGCGCTACACAACCGCATTCGCAACACCCTCCCAAATACAGGAGCCTGGCACCGCCTCTTCTGGGCTGATGTTTTCAAAACTTTAACACAACACGGGTAATTTAATTTTGGGAAAAGTAACAAAGTTTCAAGACACTTGGCGTAACGGTTTAGAAGCGGCAAGCGAAAAACAAACCGGGGGGTCAGAATCTGCCCCCTGTAAGAAATAGGGTTAACCCTATTTGTAACAGGCTCCTGGCTACCCCTATTTGTAACAGGGGGGGGGGGCGGATTCCGCCCCCCGGAGATCTCGAGATCTACCCGTCCGACTTTCAAAAATGAAACGGTGTTCGGTTCCCCTCAACACGATCTACATTTCTAAACAATAAAAACAAATTGGATAGGGGGGCAACATGGGGCAAAAACTACACATTTTAGTGGTATTTTTGATAGCTTTCATGTTTATCGATTGATTTTAACACATCTAATAGGAATCGATAGAGATTGAATTGGACATTGATATATAACGGTGACGTTTGAAAATTCAAAAATCATAGGCGTGTGCAGGCCACTCAATATGGGGGTGAAGTAAATGCGTAATAAAACCATTTTTTATGTGTTTTTTATAAATGAAATGATATGTGATTGTGACGTTAGACAAAACAGTTATAAATCATATTTTTTGCCATAGGCGGTACCATGTTAGTGAAAAAGGGAAGTCAAATTGGAAAAAAAATATTAACCGCTGACAAGTTGCTACCCAGCACTATAAATATGTTACTGATCGTAGATAGTTCCTTTCTGCATGTTGTATTTCATCATAGGCGTATCCAGGATCCAAACTGGGGCGGCGCAAGACCTTTTGATAAGTATATTATCAGCTATTATGATACTAACTAGTCAACAGTGACTATTTCACTTACAACTTCAATTAACATTGCTTACCCCCCTTTTTACCCTACCTGGACTCGCCTATTATCTTATAATCGTTCGTAGAGTAGCCTGTGGTGCGTGTTTCATCCTAAAACTGCAGTATGTTATGTCATTGTACGCCCATGCCTCTTAGTTCCCTTGCAATAATATGACCCCTTTTCTTCCATACCTGAGCGCACCCCTGCAAAAAATGACTTTATTCCCTTTTCAGGCCTCATATGTGCATATATCATTATAAGCCAAACGTCTATTGCACCGTAATCACTGTCATATCGTCATCACTATGCCAGTCACCCCCCCCCCCTTTCATGTGCCTGAACACGCCCCTGAAACTCTATATGTAATAAATTAAGCAAATAATGGAAGCAGAAGCTATCTTTTACATTTTGATAGCTATCAATGCCCCTTACATCGCTTTATTGGCTTCCCGCCAAGCATTGCATACTTCCTGGACCCCCCCCCCCTTTTCAAGCCCCTGAAACCGCCTCTGCCAAGCAATTTTGTATGATATTTAATTAACATCAACTAATTTGCACTTGTTGCAATCACCGTAAACTGATGTAACTCCTTCATACTTGAGGCAGTTAGGAAGAAACCGTGAAGATCGCATTTCCGTATTATCGCCACATGTCGCCTCCGAACCCACCCAAAACTGTGCCCTGGAACCGCCTCTGTCCAGGTTAGGAACTCAAAATTTTGAATCCAAATGCAGTATTCAATTCTATGAAAAGCCCCAAAATTGCATGGGCCGGCTCCCAGGCGTTCTGGAGATATCTGCGAAAAACATGAGGGGGGGGGGGGGGCGGAATCCGCCCCCCTGTTACAAATAGGGTTAAGCCACTTCAATTTTAGGTGCTGAGTTTTTTTACGTTTTCTATTGAACTTGTATTCATTTTAACTCTATTTTATACAGCTGCATCATTGGAAACTGGTGGACTGTCGCGTCTCCCTAATGACGATGGCACAGCCTACATCAAAGCCTTATGTTGTAGTTGCGCCCGTACCGGGGCGCCCCGTGTCCAGCGACAGCAGGGGCGCCTGCAGGGCCGTCACGTCAAAAAAATGGTTCTTAAGAAATGGCGTTGGGGCGACATTGCACGGTAGGTGCTTGTACGGCCGCGTATTATCCGGTATTATCCGGTATTATCCGGTATTATCCGGTTTAGAGGGCACCAGTTCTGCTCTATGGAGATGTCTTTTGCCTCCAGGGCGCGATTTACTTCTAGAAATGATCATGGCCCAATGCCCAAGGGCGCCTGTACTGTTGGCGGCCGCAAAGTGCATGATGATCACACGTATAAACACGTCCGCCTTCAGCGCCGGACAAAAATGGTACGGACGTTTCGTACCGCACGTAGAGGCGGCTACGCATAAACACGTATAAACACGTCCGCCTTCAGCGCCGGACAAAAATGGTACGGACGTTTCGTACCGCACGTAGAGGCGGCTACGTATAAACACGTATAAACACGTCCGCCTTCAGCGCCGGACAAAAATGGTACGGACGTTTCGTACCGCACGTAGAGGCGGCTACGTATAAACACGTATAAACACGTCCGCCTTCAGCGCCGGACAAAAATGGTACGGACGTTTCGTACCGCACGTAGAGGCGGCTACGTATAAACACGTATAAACACGTCCGCCTTCAGCGCCGGACAAAAATGGTACGGACGTTTCGTACCGCACGTAGAGGCGGCTACGTATAAACACGTATAAACACGTCCGCCTTCAGCGCCGGACAAAAATGGTACGGACGTTTCGTACCGCACGTAGAGGCGGCTACGTATAAACACGTATAAACACGTCCGCCTTCAGCGCCGGACAAAAATGGTACGGACATTTCGTACCGCACGTAGAGGCGGCTACGTATAAACACGTATAAACACGTCCGCCTTCAGCGCCGGACAAAAATGGTACGGACATTTCGTACCGCACGTAGAGGCGGCTACGTATAAACACGTATAAACACGTCCGCCTTCAGCGCCGGACAAAAATGGTACGGACATTTCGTACCGCACGTAGAGGCGGCTACGTATAAACACGTATAAACACGTCCGCCTTCAGCGCCGGACAAAAATGGTACGGACATTTCGGACCGCACGTAGAGGCGGCTACGTCCATGGGCGCCAATTGCCCGGTAAGGGCGCCACGGGCATGGGCAACGGAATGACAGGGGCGCTCGTGGAATGACTCAAGGGCCCGGAGGGACGCCTTCGGCCCTGAGAGGCGCCTTCGGTGCAAAGAGGGAGGGCATGACCTCATGCCCCCTGAATGCGCCACTGCTGGCTACATTATGTGGTAGGCTATCAATAACTTCTTGATCTGTTTTCGCAGCGGGAACGTAAGAAAAACCACTGTCGCCTCAAATGTCCACCATAACTGCTTATTTTGAAGGATATTCTTTACATGTTGCACCTCTAATATACAGATTAGCGGACATTGCGTGTCATTCTATAAACAAAATGTATTGAGTACTCTCTGGCACAATAACGAAAGTAGCAAAATAGTCGAGCCGCAAGGCTTTGTCGGCCCGGATCTATGAACATGACTATGTCTGAACATCTGGCTGGCAAACAAGAGCTTAGTGAGGGCACCATGTACCCTAATGTGGGCACCATTTACCCTAATGTGTCCCTCTTGCGTCACTTATCATACCAAAACCTCTGCAACAGGGGTGGTAAAATGCTTTGAGTGGCACCGACCAAAAATGGCACAGAAAAAATGACCCCAGCTGAGCTGGGGTCATTTTTGTCTGTATCCTCGGCCAAGCGCGTGTTCGGAAATAGCAACCAAGTCAAGGAGGAGGCTGGTACTTAGGGAGACATAAGTCAGTCAAAAATATAGATATTGCTTACAATTTGTTTTGGGGGCATCCTCCATACTTGGTTCTCCAAGATATCTTCCGGTTTTTTAATAACTTTGAAAAGTTTTATTTTGTGGAAATTGTTCCCCCCATTTCTTTTGTCATCCCAAAATCACAATTTTCAAATATATTCAAAAACAGGAAGATATATTGGAGACCAGAGTATGGACAATGCCCCCCCCCCCCCCCTCCCCCTCCAAAAATAAAATATATTAAGGAAGAGTTTAGGGTCATAATTTGTTCGTTACTTTTACTCAGGTATAACAGTTAGTTTTATATTTTTCGAAGTTTTCAAGAGTATTAAGGTGTAAAAAAATATGTCAGCGCTCATTGTGGCGCCTTCCTCAGTGAGTGAGAGACTCACTCACTGAGGAAGGCGCCACAATGAGCGCTGACATATTTTTTTACACCTTAATACTCTTGAAAACTTCGAAAAATATACAACTAAATCTCTATATTTTTGACTGAGTTATGTTTCCCAAGTACTAGTTTCCCAAGTCCCAAGTACTGACTGAGTTATGCCTCCTCCTTAACTTGGTTGCTATTTCCTAACACGCCGGCCAAGCTGATACGGTCCGAATAGCGCATGGAACCTGTCACTAGCGCCACCTACCAGCGTGGCGGTAGCGCCACCTACCGCCGCTACGGGTTACCACACTGGTACCAGCGTGGCGGTAGCGCCACCTACCGCCGCCACGGGTTACGACACTGGTACCAGCGTGGCGGTAGCGCCACCTACCGCCGCCACGGGTTACCACACTGGTAATATTGGAAATATTCAACCCCAAAAACACATGTACATGTGTTTATGAATTCCCAAATACTTGCTTCATCAGAATATGATGTTACCTATGCCAATTCTTACCTGTCTTTTTCTCCACAGATTGTTCATTTCATTACATCCATAAATCAGAATTAGGGTTTCAATTATCCAATACATTTTACATTAAAGGAAATAGTTCACCTTCAACATGGGATTTTGAACTGAAATAGCAGTTTTGTAGCCCGTGTTGAGAAATCCTTATCTGCAACTTTTCTTGGCTGAAAAGACTCTCCAGCCGAAGATATTTGACTTTTTGGCGAAGGAATACGGCGCATATATGATATACCGTACCGTCTGAGAGTGCCAGCACTGCATGGAGTGCTAAGGCCAATAACGCACACCATAACATTAATAATTTACGACCTTCTGTCCTGAATTGGCGCGATGTAGGACCATTTTTGAAAAGAAAAAAAGAAACTGTATTACAAAATATAATAACATCGTGTTCTGAAAAAATTCCGAAGGTGAACTATTTCCTTTAAGGAGCGATACATTCACAGTAAAACTCAGTAAAACTCAGTGAATAGTAGGGTTTCATTTACACAGGGTGTTGTAGGACACTGTCTGCAAAAAAAAACATTTGTCACATTCATACAGACTCAAATTTGTTTTGCCAAGCCAATCCACACATAATGAAAAAAATCAAAGTATACCTATTACTTGGTAGAACCCCATTCTCAACACAAAATAAACAATACCCTGGAGTGACACGATATCAATAAAATTAACTGTGCTTTTGCCAGTTCTCACACCACACTCAAACAAAAAACAAATTTGAACTAATAATGCATAAGCTTATAGTAAATGTTAAAAAAGATAATGCAAAATATTAAAGTTTAATAGCCGACTTATTGTGTCACTCATAAAGACAAAGACATAAAATAAAAGTGCAACAAATAGCCTCCTGGGCCCATCGCAGGTTGCGCCCCCCCCCCCCCCTCACCAGTTTCGCCCCTCCAAATCACCTTACTCTACCTGCATAAAAGAAGCCTAATCCCACAAGTATTTATGAACTAATCATTTCTCTGTAAAGTATTTATCTATTCTAATTTTGAAGGAAGCAAGTGTCGCTGCATCAGCGACATCCCCTGATAGCTTATTTTAATGTCCTACAACCCTTCTACTGAAAAATGACTGTCGTAGCCTAGTTCTACTTTGTTACATGAGTTTATGCTGATGACCTCTACCTCGATTTTCCCTATTGGACTGAAACATTCCATTTAAATATTCAGAATGCTGACCATTTACAATTTTGAAAAGATTCACAAGAGACAAGCTTCACTGATTGAAATCAACTGGGAATGGAAACTCCAGGAATGCCCACACAACTTTTCAAATTATTACATTTCAGAATTTTAACCGAAGCCGAAGCCGAAGCCGAAGCCATTGACGGGGGTGGGGGGTTAAACGCCCACTCCCTGGTTATCTTCCGAACCAATGATCGTAGCGAGACGCGCAAGGGGGCATTCTAAAATCTCAATGAGGCAAATTTAAATCATGCTTAAACAATATCAAAGTGAGGTCAAATGTCAGGTCAAAGTCAGGTCAAAGGTCAAAATCGCCGTATTTGAGTTTATTAGTCATACTTTCCATCCAAAGCCTAAGCTAAAGGTATGATAAACATACCCATGAGCTAAAGTGAGAGTGATGGCCAAGGTCAAGGCAAATATCAGGTCACAAAAGGTCACTATGATCAAAATATCTACGAAAGTCATGCAACACATGTTTTATGAGTTATTTTCCACGTAGAATTCGATAGCTATAGTCATTTTACCACCTGAATTCATTTACGTGAAGTTAATGTCAAGTTCAGGCCAATGAAGGTCAACATTTTTAATTGATAAATATGAATACAAAATGTATGTGTCTAGATCAGTTTTGTCTCAGAAACACAGTGGTGCCATTTATTTGTCTATATCTGGTCAATAGCAGCAAAAAAAAAACGAAAATTGTAAATATGACGTCATGAGTTACCAATACTTTATATGCCATAAGTCAGTCAAAAATAGTGATATAATTCTGAGATTTGGTATGGTAGTTTCCCATATGTGTTTATCTGACATATGTTCCGGCTTTTTGAATATCTTTGAGAAAAAGTTATTTTGTTGGCATTTCCACCCAAAAAAAAACTTTTTGCATTTTGAAGGGTCAAAAACCACAATTTGCACAAATCCGAGATAGCCATCTTGTAGCCATTTGCCATTTTGCCATATCTTGCCATTTGCCAGCTTTTGATGTTTTTGGATTGCATTTTTCTCAAAATATGGCATTTGTACAGCGTGTCCGGAAAAAAACATACTCTGGATTTTAGCTCGTGCTTCAATATGCACGTGCCAATTTTTTTAAAACTTTTCATGATTATAGCTTGGAACGTGGCAAAACCGATGAACACAGAAACAAGTCCTTTGAGATGTTTTTTAATATTGAAAAGGCGTTTTGTGTGGAAGCCTACATTCCAGGGTGTGTTCCAGGGTGTCCGGAAAAAATGATACTGTGATTTTCCGTAATAATTTCGGCTATAAACAAACAATATTTTTTTTTAACAAAAATCGAGTATCGTTATATTCACCAGTTCATGGAAAACAGATAATGCATGACATTTGTACAGAGACTCCCTCTGTCAGTCACAGCTCACAGTGCAGCCTCCTACAGAAGATGCTCGATGTGCGCCCCCTTCCGGCGGATCAGCTGAGGCCGTCGCACGGTCTGCAGATGGTCGACAGCTTTGTCGATCATCGCTGAGTGCATGCGGCCGACTTCTGCGATGATGGCGCGCTTCAGGTCTTCTGTTGTTCTGGGCTTTTCTTCGTAAACACGGTCCTTGACCTTTGTAAACACGGTCTCTCCACAGAAAGAAATCTAATGGACTGAGGTCCGGGGAATAGGGTGCCCACGCCACCTCCGCCTTGAGGCTGACGTATTCAGTGTCTGTACAAATGTCATGGCTTATCTGTTTTGCCATGCACTGGTGAATATAACGAATAGTCCTGCAATTCTCGGCGGCTTAGGGCTGTGTGGAAACAATATTAGCACATATTCGACAATTCGTCAATAAGACTTGTTTATCAAAATCCTCACGACACAATCCATAAATGATCAGTTTGTATAAGCCGACACGTAGAAATGATGACCCTGTCATCAACCGATCCTGACATCAAAGGCTGCGTAAAAATGCTTACAGATTAAATATCAATTTAAAACACAGTGAAGTTAAAACATTTAGCTGGATTTGGAATTTAATCAGAATTGATAACCTAACTCTCATATTGCCAAAAAAGATGTTTTAGTAAATTAAACACAAGATCTGCCTGTACAGAAGAATGGCTGATGAAGGCGCAAGCCGAAAGCTTCCGATCTTGTGTTTAATTTACTAAAACATCTTTTTTGGGAATATGAGAGTTAGGTTATCAATTTTGATTATTATTATGTCTCTCAAAACAGTGTTGAAAAATATTCAGGATTTGGAATTTCACCAATCAGACCAAGTTATCAACCGAACCGGATATTCGAATGACAAGGTTAAGAAAAAAAATGGTTACCCTGTCTGCTGGAAATCGGGCTAGCCATTCCTGAAAATTTTCAGTACAGGTATTTCACATAAATTATCACATCACTCGGGTTTTACCAGAAAGATTTGGCCTTCAATATATCAGTAAACATTGCTCAACAAAACAAACATTAAACCTCAGAACCTTGAATTGAGTATTTAATCAAATCGAGCCGCAAAAATTGCATTACCCGGCCTTGTAAGCATTGAAGTCACATCGTGGCTTGTCCCTACATATATATTATTACGTTAATATTATTAATTATATTCCGTTAATTCCCCTCAAGCTGGCGTTCATCGATATTCGATATTCGAGTCGCTCATCGATATTCCTTCCTCAATCCCTCTTTCTGTCACGTTCCGAATTAGAGCGCCAGGTAATTCACACAAGGATATATTAACAGGAAAAGATGCACCGATAGTTTAACCCTATTTGTAACAGGGGGGCGGATTCCGCCCCCCCCCCCCTCTCATGTTTTTCGCAGATATCTCCAGAACGGCAGGGAGGAGGCCCATGAAATTTTGGGACTTTTCATAGAATTGAATACCGCATTTGGAGTCAAATTTTTTAATTCTTAACCTGAACAGAGCCGGTTCCAGGGTACAGTTTTGTGTGGGTTCGGAGGCGATATTTGTCGATAATACGGAAATGCGATCTTCACGGTTTCTTCGTAACTGCCTCAAGTATGAAGGAGTTACATCGGTTCACGGTGATTGCAACAAGTGAAAATTAGTTGATGTTAATGAAATATCATTAAAATTTCATGGCAGAGGCGGTTTCAGGGGCTTGAAAAGGGGGGGGGGGTTTCCAGGAAATATTCAATGCTTGGCGGGAAGCAAATAGAGCAATGTAAGGGGCATTTATAGTAATCAAGATGTAAAAGATAGCTTCTGCATCCATTATTTTCATAATTTATTACATATAGAGTTTCAGGGGCGTGTTCAGGCACATGAAAAGGGGGTGACTGGCTTGGTGATGACGATATGCCAGCGATAACGGCGCAATAGACGGTTAGATTATAATTATATATGCACATATGAGGCCAGGAAAGGGAATAAAATCTTCTTTTTTTGCAGAGGCACGCTCAGGAATGGAAGAAAGGGGGTCATATTATTGCAAGGAAACTAAGAGGCATGGGCGTACAATGACATAACATACTGTAGTTTTCGGATGAAACACGCACCACAGGCTACTCTACGAACGATTATAAGATAATAGGCGAGTCCAGGTAGGGTAAAAGGGGGGTAAGCAATGATAACTGAAGTTGTAAGTGAAATAGTCACTGTTGACTAGTTAGTATCATAATAGCGGATAATATACTTATCAAAAGGTATTGAGGTGACCCAGTTTGGATCCTGGATACGCCTATTATGAAGTACAACATGCAAAAAGGAACTATCAACGATCAGTAACATATTTATAGTGCTGGGTAGCAACTTGTCTGCGGTTAATATTTTTTCCCAATTTTACCCCCCTTTTTCACTAACCTGGTACCGCCTATGCCAAAAATAAGATTTTTTAACTGTTTTGCCTAATGTCACAATCACATACCATTTCATTTCTTAAAAAACACATCAAAATTTTTTTTATTACGCATTTACTTCACCCCCATATTGAGTGACCTGCACACGCCTATGATTTTTGAATTTTCAAACGCCACTGTCATATATCAATTTCCAATTCAATCTCTATCGATTCGTATTAATTGTGTTAAAATCGGTCGATAAACATGAAAGCTATGTGGGATCAAAAATACCACTAAAATTTGTGGTTTTTGCCCCCCCCCCCCCCCCCCCCCGTTGCCCCCCTATCAAAAATTTAGATTTTTATTATTATTTAGAAATGTAGATCGTGTTGAGGGGAACCAAACGCCGTTTCATTTTTGAAAATCGGACGGTTAGATCTCGAGATCTCCGGGGGGGGGGGCGGAATCCGCCCCCCCCCCTGTTACAAATAGGGGTAGCCAGGAGCCTGTTACAAATAGGGTTAAGTTAATTAATTGTCTCGTGAATACAATATAATTCGTCTTATAGCAGTTCGAATAGCAGTCTAGCAGCAGTTCGAATAGAGTCAGCAAAATTCAGTCAGTCACATCAGTTACATCAGTTCGAACAGTCAACCAGTCAAATAAATTCCATCGGCCACCATCGCCAGCATTGGCACAAACTTCATGGTCGGTTGCATTTAAAGCACGAGAGTTAAAAAAAGACGCAAACATTAGCGTCCATACCATATCAGAATTTTGATTTACGTTAGAAGTTATAACTAGTCAAGCAAACAATATATTATAATTTTTCAACCATACACATACTCGCGTAGGCATAATTCAGAATATCGTGACTATATGACCAAACAAATGCCCAAATGGCAGGGGAGTTAAAATAATAAAAAAGAGAAAAAACGGCCGAAACACTGCATATTAAATTTTGATGGTATTCAGATGCACAAAAAAATTAACTGAGCGTGGGATATCAGAAGGTATACGGATTTTGCAGACTTTCCGACCTTACTTGATGATGCACGTGCTTTTTCCAGTTTCCAGTATGAATTTACAGAGCTAAAAACAGCAGCAAATCTTGAAGGCCATCACCGACATCTTGGGTTTCCAACCTGACTTGTGATGGTCCTTGACACGGCTTCTCTGAGACCGAGGCTCGCGACGAGGAGCCGCGGCCCCAGCCTGCCTCCGTCCCTGCTCACTGCCCCATCTTGTCTCCTCTGAGACTGAGGCTCGCGGCGAGGAGCCGCGGCCCCAGCCTGCCTCCGTCCCTGCTCACTGCCGAACTCTGTTCCTCTGAGACTTACTTGGACTGTTTGGAGGCCTGGGCGCACTATCGGCAATTTCAAGATCGGTCCCGTCCTCGCTGCTCTGCTGTTCGTTCTGCCGACCCCTTTCACCCCTCTTGCAGGCCCTTTAATCAACTTTTGTCTTGATTAATCAGGTCAGTTGCCAGATTGGCGCCTTGCTGCCGTGATTTTTTGTCTTCCACTCGGTTTTAATTTTCGCTTCCCTTTTGCTGTCCTGTCATTGGTTCTTCTCACCCTGCTGCAGCGGCCTGTGGATGCCTGCGGCGGCCGGAACTGCTGTCTACAGCGGCCCAGAGGCGGAGCTTGCTGCCGTGATCTAGGTCAGGATCCTGCGCAGAGGCTTCTGCCAAGCGCCGTACGTGGCCCGGGCCGCTGGCTGGCGCTCACGCTAAATGGTGCCGCGCAGCTGCTGTTATGGCGTAATTTCATGGGCCGAGTGCCATAATAGCGACACCATGGCGGTACACAGGTCGGAACGAGGGTATTTGTTGCCTGCTGGGGGGGGGGGGGGGGGGGGGGGGGGGCTTCACCCGGCGTCTCCACTGTTGAAAGTTTTTGGTGTCCACACGGCCGCCGTTCCTTCCATGTTCAATGTTTAAAAATTACATAGCTTTGCTTTTGGAATGTTTCTATTCTTCTGCTTATCTCTATACCCCCTCTGTTTCTTTTGGACAATTAAAAATGTATCTCGCTACAAGACGACACATGGACAGTGACCGATTCCCTGAACATGGCGCGGTGAGGCGACACATGGACAGTGACCGATGCCCTGAACATGGCGCGGTGAGGCGACACATGGACACTGGACAGTGACCGATGCCCTGAACATGGCGCGGTGAGGCGACACATGGACACTGGACAGTGACCGATGCCCTGAACATGGCGCGGTGAGGCGACACATGGACACTGGACAGTGACCGATGCCCTGAACATGGCGCGGTGAGGCGACACATGGACAGTGACCGATGCCCTGAACATGGCGCGGTGAGGCGACACATGGACACTGGACAGTGACCGATGCCCTGAACATGGCGCGGTGAGGCGACACATAGACACTGGACAGTGACCGATGCCCTGAACATGGCGCGGTGAGGCGACACATGGACACTGGACAGTGACCGATGCCCTGAACATGGCGCGGTGAGGCGACACATGGACACTGTACAGTGACCGATGCCCTGAACATGGCGCGGTGAGGCGACACATGGACAGTGACCGATGCCCTGAACATGGCGCGGTGAGGCGACACATGGACACTGGACAGTGACCGATGCCCTGAACATGGCGCGGTGAGGCGACACATGGACACTGGACAGTGACCGATGCCCTAAACATGGCGCGGTGAGGCGACACATGGACAGTGACCGATGCCCTGAACATGGCGCGGTGAGGCGACACATGGACACTGGACAGTGACCGATGCCCTGAACATGGCGCGGTGAGGCGACACATGGATAGTGACCGATGCCCTGAACATGGCGTGGTGAGGCGACACATGGACAGTGACCGATTTCCTGAACATGGCGTGGTGAGGCGACACATGGACACTGGACAGTGACCGATGCCCTGAACATGGCGCGGTGAGGCGACACATGGATAGTGACCGATGCCCTGAACATGGCGTGGTGAGGCGACACATGGACAGTGACCGATTTCCTGAACATGGCGTGGTGAGGCGACACATGGACACTGGACAGTGACCGATGCCCTGAACATGGCGTGGTGAGGCGACACATGGACAGTGACCGATGCCATGGAAAGCTGTGCAGACTGCAGTGTGACTGGAAGCTGAGATTTCCAGAGGTGCTGTCAGTGACATCTACCGGGGAATGGACGAACTTGAGATTATGGTGCGCACAGCGAACGAAAGGACAGTCACCAATCAGTGTTGGTTACCATCAGATACCGTTACCATCAGGTACCGCTACCATCAGGTACCGTTACCATCAGGCACCGTTACCATCAGGTACCGTTACCATCAGGTACCGTTACCATCAGGTATCGTTACCATCAGGTACCGTTACCATCAGGTACCGTTACCATCAGGTGCCGTTACCATCAGGTAACGTTACCACCAGGTACCGTTACCACCAGGTACCGTTACCACCAGGTACCGTTACCATCAGGTACCGTTACCATCAGGTACCGTTACCATCAGGTACCGTTACCATCAGGTATCGTTACCACCAGGTACCGTTACCATCAGGTACCGTTACCATCAGGTACCGTTACTATTCAGTAGTACTGCAAGTAAAGGTACTCCAATGGCCCTGCTCCCTCACCCGCCCGTTTCGCCGCCTATGTAGTGACGTCACCACCTTGGGACCTGATGTGCAGGCGAGCGTCAAACCAGCAGCCAGCTGCTATGCAGGTTATCCTGCGCACTGCAGGGGGTTTGCGCCGAACACGAACTGCAGGGGGGGGTGATTTCCGCCCCCCATGAGATCTCGAAAACTACGCAATGTAGCGACAAGCAGAGAACGGCGTTTGATAGCTTGATACAAGTTCTATAGAAAGTATTTTATTTTATTTTTGTTTAGGTCAGGTTAAAATTGAGGTCAGCAGAGGTCATCAAAGGTCAAATTTGCAGTTTTTCCTGTTTTAGGACTTCGCTCCAGAAATTCCCTTATGTTTCGGGAACTATGCTAGGTAGAAACAAACGGAAAAAGCGATCACCAGCCATTTACATTTGCAATCGACAAGATTTCCTCAAATTTTATCTCAGGTCAATATTCGAGGCTCCAGAGGTTAAAAAAAAATGTTGTTTTTTTGCAAAACCGTTTTTCGCTAATAACTTTTTACCTAAAAGCAGATAACGGAAAACCGTTTGCATTATTATGTTTGCCTCGTCAAGGCGCTTGGAATGATAAACATGGTGATCGTGTTAGGTCAACTTCAAAATTTGACTTCAGGTCACGTGACCCTGGCCTGAGGTCTAGACCCAAGTAGGTCATGTTGCATATGTGGAGACGTGTCTCGACAAGACAAACACAATGTTATCGGCTTTACTTCTCTATCTTCATTATGTTGCGAGTTATACACAAAAGTGATGGTGACCTCGCATGACCACAAATGACCCCATAGGGGTCACTGAACAAAACTTGCACTTGGATAATCAAAAATATTCTATAATAACATGATCCATAAGTAATTGGACTAATATCATGTATATCCTTGAAATAGGAAGCGTTTCAATATTTCCCCATTGACTTATGGGGAGGTCATGAAATTGACCTGACCTTAGGTCACCGATATCAAAATTCCGAGATCAAGGAATTGTAAGTACGTATACCCTCATAACACCCTGTAAGTTTGAAACTGATCGGTGAGAAACTCTGGCTTTGGCACAACTGCAAACTTGTTTGGAGGTAGGGTCACTTGACCTGGTCTGGTGACCTGACCTGAGATGGCCTGAGGTTCATTTTTTTTGCAAAGTGTGCGAAATTGATGTCCTAATAGGTGTGCCATAACTCGGCGTCGCTGCGCGCCGCTGTTTTTTTTTGCTATCTGCGAAAAACCTGAAGGGGGGGGGGGGGGGGTGGGGGGAGGTCGGAAATCAACCCCCCTGCAGTGCGCAGGTTATGAGAGATATCTACCGGTGAATGGGCGAACCTCAGGTTGAGGAGTGCACAACGAAATGCTTTTATTGGAGGTGTGAATTTTCGAGCACGAAGCTAGCCGGTGTACCGTTAACAACAGATATGTTACATAATGTCTTTAGACTTTTAGTGCTTGTCTCATGGCTTCTGGGTGGAGCCCCGTTGTCCGTTGGGTTCAAATACATATATATATAGCTGTGCACTGTGCTACCTGAGGTCCGCTGACATCGCGCGCCTGGAGTCGTGGCAGGCGACAGCCATCAAATCTGCGCTACGCTTGCCTCGCATAGCACACCATACAGCACTGCTGGCGGCGCTACAGATACCTAGCGTGCAGATAGTGCTTCGCCGCGCATTATTCAATGCCTTCAGCAATGCATTTCGCGGTGACCATCCCCTTCGCTTTGTTTTATTAAGCAGTTTAGCGCGTGTTGCCCTCAACGCGACTTCCGCGTGCAACACGGGTTTGCTGGCAAATTATATGCTTGTACTGTGTGGAGTGAGCCTTGCGACGCTATTGCGAGTTGCCGGAGGGCGCGTCGACCGGGAGCTATTGGATACCCCCCGGCCCCTCTGTGGCCTTACCGACTCCCTCCAGTGGCTTCTGGCTCAGAATAACAAGGACGCCTGGGCCTCATTCAGCTTTTGGTGTTGCCTCATGGGTGATCGTGTTTGAGTGTGTGCCGGTGAATGGCATGGCCTATATGTGGGCGTGTATGCGTGTATGCGTGTGCGGGTATGTATATACATACCTACTTACTGTTTAACCGTACCTACTGACATGTGCTTTGTCCCCATGTAGGGATGTCTGAATAAATTTAAATTGAAATTGAAATTGATATGCACGTCTTCTTCGATGCATTTAGGTACGTTGATTTGAAATGCTACCTCGTTATTATTTTAATGTTTTACATTTGTGCCTCTTAAAAAATGAACGAAGAACGCTACATTTTCGCTAAATTATGACTTTCCGTCCACATTTGTTTGCAGAATAATCATCTGAATCATAACGCAAACGCATCATCATTTGTCTTCCTATCGCAAAAAAGCGAACTTGCCGTTTGTGGCGAGTTTCACGTTCCTCCAACACTGCTGAGAAACTCCAACAATTATAGTTTACATTCACGCCACTAGATGGTGTTAGCAGTGTATATTTCGCGTCGCGCGCCACCGATACGCTGCCGATAGCAAATGTGCTAAATTCGGACTAGTCCTGGACTACCTGTGCTGAATTGAGGAAACAGAAGATGTACTCGGCCATATAAGCTGAGCAAATATATGACATTTAAACGAAATTCGTGCCGCGGTTATATTTTAGATGAATGTATATTGAATGGAGGCGTCAACAATGCTGAGTGCGGACATTCCTGTCGTTTTGTGAGGAAAGACGATTTTTGTAGGGGTGCGTTTCGCCTGCTGAGATAACTTTCGATACGCTAATGGAATGCAAATATAAGTGAATTAATTAATCAAACGAATACAATGGAAGCTGGAACGGAAATGTCGGAAATCAAAACGGGAATGGTCCGGCGCCAACATACCGACTGCAGCACCGGAAATGTTATCTCCGAAAAATTGTAAGTATCGGCATTCCAAATAAAATGCACAATGGTAAACTGTCGACGGAATGAAAAGCAACCGGGACCAATAAGGATATAGGGTTAGTTATTTGAGAAATACAATATGGCTGACCATTAACACGCGCCCTGGAGGAAGGGGGGGGGGGCGAAATCCGCCCACCCCTCCTGTTTTTTGTTGTAAATATGTCCTTATTTTACCGGGCGATGTGCATAATATTTTAGGCACATGTCTAAAATGAACGGCGCGTTGTCTGAAGTAAGAAAAATAAAAATCGGCAGACTACTTTTTGAGTTATAGGCCATCAAAGTAAAAAAAATGTGTTTTCAGCGCCAGACCACACAAATCAGCCCTGTGCGGTTCCCGTATACCGGAAAAATGCAAGTGTTTTTGGCAATACTTGCGACTTGTTTGATGTATATTGTTGGCTATATAGTTTCCAAGGTAATGTTAGGTCAACGAGGTCAAGTCAGGTCAAGTTCATGACAGGTCATTGGAACCGAAGTAGGGTAACTAAAAGGTTGTAATAAATGCATATGACTATGCTTTCTGAACTCACGCTTGTGGTCCTGAGTCCATTCATACCTCGACAACTGCTAATTTGTTGTCATCACCCATCTGATCCCGTCCTCGCCTGAGGCGGTTAGATAATGGAACCGAAGTAGGTCAACTGGAAGGTTGCCATAAATGCAAATGATTCATGCCTTCTGAACTCATACTTTGTGGTCTTGAGTCCATTCCAGACTTGTATATGACTCAAATTTGTTTCTCTCGAACGATTCAATCACGACTCAAAATCAACATTAGTCGATTCAATCACGACTCAATGATACCTTCATTTTTTTTGCATTTGATTCAATCAAAGACTTTGAGTCAGAGTTTTCGACTCAATCGATTCAAAATAACCTTTAGGCATATCAGTCCCGACTCAATCATTTTGAATCATATAACAACTCAATCACAACTCAAACTATGGCTAATGACTACGTTTGCAATTTATAACTGAGAGTGATTTGATAGTGCTGCATTTTATGTATTTTATTTATGTATGGTGAAATTGTTGATGGATATTACCTACATGGTTGAAAACTTGAAGTTTTGGAATTTGGAGGCTTCTTTTAGGCAATTGAGTCGCGAACCCGACTCAGTCAGCTCTCTAAATATTTGTTGTCGACTCAATCATGGTTTCTACCTGAAGTCTTCGATTCAATCACGACTCAAAGCCAAATCCTTAAAAATGTAAGCGACTCAATCAGTTTGAGTCGCAAAAACTGCTGGATTCATGAGTCGCGACTCAATCAGAGTTGAATCGTATACAAGTCAGGTCCATTCCCACCTCGACGACTGCTAATCGGTTGTCATCTGATCCCGTCCTCGCCTGAGGCGTTTAGATAATGAGCTGACCGCTCTCTGGTGTGTGCCGCAAAGTTTGTGGTCTTGAGTCCATTCCCACCTCGACGACTGCTAATCGGTTGTCATCTGATCCCGTCCTCGCCTGAGGCGCTTAGATAACGAGCTGATTGCTATCTGACGCGATGCCAGATAGTGTGCCGGAACCGGCGGGGTTTTCCTCCTACCGCGCCAAAGAGCGACCGTGCCAGAGGGTAACCGCCCCTCGAGAGCGACCGCCCCCCCCCCCTCCCTCAAGAGCGCAAAGGGGAAAACCACGCCTCGACCAATGAATGAACGAATCAGCAACTGCCTGAGGCACGGACGTTTTGACATATCATTGGCAGACACTGCACCGGTCTGCTTGCACAGTTTTTTTTTCAAACCGCGAATACTTTACAAAATCGCGAATAATTGAAAACGGCATGAATTGGAAATGGTGAAAATGGCCGTGAATGGCCGAAAATGGTGAAATCAGCCGTGCCCAATATTTCAGTACATTTGCAACTGTATTGTTGCAAACGTACTGGACAGCCCAGCATGTATGCAACTATCCTGACCGGTCAGGACAGTTGCATCCATCCTAGGACGTTCGCAACTATTCTAGTACGTATGCAACTATACTGACCCACCAGGACGTTTGCAACTATACTAGTTTGTTTGCAACTATACGGATTTCGCAAACGTACTGTAACATATACACGCAATCACTGCGTTCCATAACAAAGTCAAGCCAAGGAGCACATAGCAAACAAAATGTAGCATATTTGATCTTATTTGACCTTCTAGATAATGACCTAGGGTCATTCAATTTTCCCCAAAACAGAGTTACCCACAGAGTCCCCCTACCTGAAAATTTGTGTTTTTCGTTCATTGACCCCTACAGGGTAAGCCTATGCCATCTGAGGTCACCAACACCCTGTTGTCAATAACTCTCGACAGAATAAAGATAGAGAAGTGGAACTGGTACCAATGTATTTGTATCATCGATACACGTCTCCCAATATCCAGCATGATCTACTTGGGTCACCACTTGACCTTGACCTGAGGTCACATTTATATATTGACCTGACCTGGTTAACATAAATATGAGTAGAAGCAAATTGACGAGACAAAAACGATGCCGTCAAAATTACTGCCCTTTCTCTATTAGGTAAAAAGTAATTTGCGAAAAACATAACCTTTTTGACATTTGATGACCTCTGGAGCTTAAACTATTGACCTGAGCTCAAATCTGAGGACACCCATATCGATTGCATTTTGCAAGAGCTTTCGATTGCTTGTTTCTGTTTGCTGCTAGCTATCATAGTTCTACAGATATTTGGGGGTGTTCGAAGCGAAGTCCTAAAACTGGAAAATCTGACATTTGATGAGCTCTGGTGACCTCAATTTTGACCTGACCTAAAAAAAGACCGATATACTTTCGAAGGAGATTGTCTCGAGCTATCTAACGCCGTTTTCGGTTTCTCGCTACGTTGCGTGGTTTTCGAGATCATTGGGGGGGCAAAATCCGCCCCCCCTCCAGGGCGTGTAATTATCAGAGGCCCTCCAGGGCGCGTGTTAATAGCGGTGGATAGGAATTATCAAATGGGAAACATCACGCTGGTCGATTATTGACTTGCAACAGTGGTGAGCAACGCATAGACTGGTACAAATATTTGTTTGAGTTTACCGATAAAAAGTTCCAAATTTATTCCACCTTCCGTAATTTGCAGACATTTTTTTTTATTCCCTAAACGTTGGAAATTTACAGTGAACCTGAATGCAATTTCCAGCTATCGCAAAAATCACACTGGAGTTAATTTGACTTCAATATTAATTATAGTAAGGTCCATTTGGAAACTTCAAGGAAAACTTTAACCCTATTACTGTCGGGCTAAACAAATACGAATCTGTTGGGGGGAGGGGCTATTCGCACCCCCCTTCGTATCTCGGATATCGCTGGACCGATTATCTCCGGGAAAGCGGCAATCGATTGCTTGTAGCATGAACTACCTTCCTGGGAGCTGGAGCTGCTATATTTATCAATATGCAAGATTTTGTCATGGGCGGATACAGGTAGCAAAACAATGGAGGAAAACATAAATTTTTATATTCTTTGCCTTGGGACGTTATTTGAAAGCAATGTTTTCATGTTGTCGGATTTCGTCACCGAATTGTATGCTCTAACATATACTACTTTTTCAAGTTTTGGGAAATTAATCCAATGGCGTCCCTCAGGCAACTCAAAAGGGGGGTATCTAAATATGTCACTATAATATTTTTTTGCCGCTTTTATTTCTGTTTTAGATGAATATAATTATATGTGTATTCATGATAATGTGAATGATGCCAGTTTTTATTTGTGCGCTGGCGTGCTCAAGAGGGGAAGGGGAGGGGAATTGAGCTTTGTCATTTGTTATCTTTATCTTTGCTCATTGCTATATTTTGCTATGTAGTGTTAGGCCATGCGCTGACCAGACAGCGTGTATTCTCGCCTCAGTAGACGAGGCGACCAGATCAGACATTGCTGACCAGACCAGACATTCTCGCCTCAGTAGACGAGGCGACCAGATCAGACATTGCTGACCAGACCAGACATTCTCGCCTCAGTAGACGAGGCGACCAGATCAGACATGGCTGACCAGACCAGACATTCTCGCCTCAGTAGACGAGGCGACCAGATCAGACATTGCTGACCAGACCAGACATTCTCGCCTCAGTAGACGAGGCGACCAGATCAGACATTGCTGACCAGACCAGACATTCTCACCTCAGTAGATGAGGCGACCAGATCAGACATTGCTGACCAGACCAGACATACTCGCCTCAGTAGACCAGGCGACCAGATCAGACATTGCTGACCAGACCAGACATTCTCGCCTCAGTAGACGAGGCGACCAGATCAGACATTGCTGACCAGACCAGACATTCTCGCCTCAGTAGACGAGGCGACCAGATCAGACATTGCTGACCAGACCAGACATTCTCGCCTCAGTAGACGAGGCGACCAGATCAGACATTGCTGACCAGACCAGACATTCTCGCCTCAGTAGACGAGGCGACCAGATCAGACATTGCTGACCAGACCAGACATTCTCGCCTCAGTAGACGAGGCGACCAGATCAGACATTGCTGACCAGACCAGACATTCTCGCCTCAGTAGACGAGGCGACCAGACAAGACATTGCTGACCAGACCAGACATTCTCGCCTCAGTAGACGAGGCGACCAGATCAGACATTGCTGACCAGACCAGACATTCTCGCCTCAGTAGACGAGGCGACCAGATCAGACATTGCTGACCAGACCAGACATTGCTGACCAGACCAGACATCCTCGCCTCAGTAGACGAGGCGACCAGATCAGACATTGCTGACCGGACCAGACATTCTCGCTTCAGTAGACGAGGCGACCAGATCAGACATTGCTGACCACACCAGACATTCTCGCCTCGGTAGACGAGGCGACCAGATCAGACATTGCTGACCAGACCAGACATTCTCGCCTCAGTAGACGAGGCGACCAGATCAGACATTGCTGACCAGACCAGACATTCTCGCCTCAGTAGACGAGGCGACCAGATCAGACATTGCTGACCAGACCAGACATTCTCGCCTCAGTAGACGAGGCGACCAGATCAGACATGGCTGACCAGACCAGACATTCTCGCTTCAGTAGACGAGGCGACCAGATCAGACATTGCTGACCACACCAGACATTCTCGCCTCAGTAGACGAGGCGACCAGATCAGACATTGCTGACCAGACCAGACATTCTCGCCTCAGTAGACGAGGCGACCAGATCAGACATTGCTGACCAGACCAGAAATTCTCGCCTCAGTAGACGAGGCGACCAGATCAGACATTGTTGACCAGACCAGACATTCTCGCCTCAGTAGACAAGGCGACCAGATCAGACATTGCTGACCAGACCAGACATTCTCGCCTCAGTAGACGAGGCGACCAGATCAGACATTGCTGACCAGACCAGACATGCTCGCCTCAGTAGACGAGGCGACCAGATCAGACATTGCTGACCAGACCAGACATTCTCGCCTCAGTAGACGAGGCGACCAGACCAGACATTGCTGACCAGACCAGACATTCTCGCCTCATTAGACGAGGCGACCAGATCAGACATTGCTGACCAGACCAGACATGCTCGCCTCAGTAGACGAGGCGACCAGATCAGACATTGCTGACCAGACCAGACATTCTCGCCTCAGTAGACGAGGCGACCAGATCAGACATTGCTGACCAGACCAGACATTCTCGCCTCAGTAGACGAGGCGACCAGATCAGACATTGCTGACCAGACCAGACATTCTCGCCTCAGTAGACGAGGCGACCAGATCAGACATTGCTGACCAGACCAGACATTCTCGCCTCAGTAGACGAAGCGACCAGATCAGACATTGCTGACCAGACCAGACATTCTCGCCTCAGTAGACGAGGCGACCAGATCAGACATTGCTGACCAGACCAGACATTCTCGCCTCAGTAGACGAGGCGACCAGACCAGACATTGCTGACCAGACCAGACATGCTCGCCTCAGTAGACGAGGCGACCAGATCAGACATTGCTGACCAGACCAGACATTCTCGCCTCAGTAGACGAGGCGACCAGATCAGACATTGCTGACCAGACCAGACATGCTCGCCTCAGTAGACGAGGCGACCAGATCAGACATTGCTGACCAGACCAGACATTCACGCCTCAGTAGACGAGGCGACCAGATCAGACATTGCTGACCAGACCAGACATTCTCGCCTCAGTAGACGAGGCGACCAGACCAGACATTGCTGACCAGACCAGACATTCTCGCCTCAGTAGACGAGGCGACCAGATCAGACATTGCTGACTAGACCAGACATTCTCGCCTCAGTAGACGAAGCGACCAGATCAGACATTGCTGACCAGACCAGACATTCTCGCCTCAGTAGACGAGGCGCGAATCACTGACAGACGGCGAGAGGCGTCAGCGGGCTACAATGTCAAGGATTATACCGAATAGAAGAAAAATGCGCTTCTGAAAAATTCCCAACAGGACATGCAGTCATGGTCTCGGACATCTCCCCTTATCTAAATTAGAACATACACCGATATCCCACGCACTGCAGAAGGGGTGATTTCCGCCCCCTCAGGTTTTTCGCAGATAGCGAAAGAACTGCGCGCCGCCGAGTTTTGGCACTTCAAAAGTTCAGATCCTTGTATCTTGTGCAGTTGCATAGTGTTTGTTGTTCAGGAGCATATGCACAGGTGTTTCCAGGTGACAGGTGTGGTTTCCATTGAGATTGTGACCTCGATTGACCCTTTCAGTGGTCAACCGAGGTAACTGACCTCCAATGTGTTCATTTTTCGGGTTTATCCTGATTTTTTGTCAGGATAAGCATGATTGGCAAATATTTTTAATTTATCCCGACTTTTTTTTGTCAGGGGTAATTAAGCAATGCGCATTTAAATGGGTCGGTCCAGATCCAAATTTATTCTGACTTTGGAGCATGTCAGGATAAAACCTTTTATCCTGACTTACCCAATTAACCCTATTTGTAACAGGCTCCTGGCTACCCCTATTTGTAACAGGGGGGGGGGGGAGATTCCGCCCCCCAGAGATCTCGAGATCTACCAGTCAGATTTTCAAAAATGAAACGGTGTTTGGTTCCCCTTAACACGAACTACATTTCTAAATACTACAAAACACTACATTTTTGATAGAGGGGCAACAGGGGGGCAAAAACTACAAATTGTAGTGGTATTTTTGATCCCACATAGCTGTCATACTTATGAACCGCTTTTAAGGCAACTAATAGGAATCGATAGAGATTGAATTGGAAATTGATATATGACGGTGACGTTTTAAAATTCAAAAATCATAGGCGTGTGCAGGTCACTCAATATGGGGGTGAAGTAAATGCGTAATAAAATCATTTTTTATGTTTGTTTTTTTAATAAATGAAATGGTATGTGATTGTGACATCAGACAAAATAGGTATAAATCTTTCTTTTCCATAGGCGGTACCAGGTTAGTGAAAAAGGGAGGTCAAATTGGAAAATAATATTAACCGCGGACAAGCTGCTACCAAGTATAAATATGTTACTGATCGTAGATAGTTCCTTTTTGCATGTTGTACTTCAACATAGGCGTATCCAGGATCCAAACTGGGGCGGCGCAAGACCTTTTGATAAGTATATTATCCGCTATTATGATACTAACTAGTCAACAGTGACTATTTCACTTCCAACTTCAATTAACATTGCTTACCCCCCCCCCCCTTTTTACCCTACCTGGGCTCCCTTATTATCTTATAATCGTTCGTAGAATACCCTGTTGTGCGTTTTTCATCCGAAAACACCAGAATGTTATGTCATTGTACGCCCATGCTTCTTAGTTTCCTTGCAATAATATGACCCCCTTTCTTCCATTCCTGAGCGCGCCTCTGCAAAAAATGACTTTATTCCCTTTTTTGGCCTCATATGTGCATATATCATTATAAGGTAACCATATATTGCGCCGTTATCGCTGGCATATCGTCATCACCATGCCAGTCATTCCCCTTTTCATGTGCCTGAACACGCCCCTGAAACTCTATATGTAATACATTATGCAAATAATGGAAGCAGAAGCTATCTTTTACATCTTGATTGCTATAAATGCCCGTCACATTGCTCTATTGGCTTCCCGCCAAACATTAAATACTTCCTGGAAACCCCCCCTTCTCAAGCCCCTGAAACCGCCTCTGCCATGCAATTTGTATGATATTTCATTAACATCAACTAATTTGCACTTGTTGCAATCACCGTAAACCGAAGTAACTCCTTCATACTTGAGGCAGTTAGGAAGAAACCGTGAAGATCGCATTTCCGAATTATCGCCAAATGTCGCCTCCGAACCCACCCAAAACTGTGCCCTGGAACCGCCTCTGTTCAAGTTTTGCAAAATTTTGACTCCAATTGCGGTATTCAATTCTATGAAAAGTCCCAAAATTTCATGGGCCTGCTCCCAGCTGTTCTGGATATATCTGCGAAAAACATGAGGGTGTGGGGCGGGGGGCGGAATCCGCCCCCCCCCCTGTTACAAATAGGGCTAAACGGTTTGCCGACTTTGCATTTCGTCCACCATTTCAATTAAACGACTTTGCACAACATCGAAGTTTTCCCTTTCTTTTCTACTACTTTCTTTTGAAACAGCATTCAGGATATGGTACTGGGAATAAACTCTTCTTTTTCTTGTAGCCTCACTGAATTTATGCGCCAACCGCAGTTTCTCTGGTAGTTTCTGCCGGGAGGGTCTAAAAAACGACCAGATTAGGAGACGAGCCCATGCTCCGAAACTACTGGACTGATCTGAGTGATGTTTTCACCATTCGATTCAGAGTGGTCTGAAACGATGCCGTTTTGAATTTTATAAAGTTTGGTCCACCCTAAATGTACCAAATTGGACCAAAACTATAAGTGAAAATTTGCCGACGAGCCCATGCTCCGAAACCATTTAGCCGATTTGGGCAATATCTTCACCATTCGATCCGGCGTGGTTCAAAACGGTGCCGTTTTTGGTTTTATACAGATTGGTCTACTCTAAGTGGACCAAATTTGACCAAAACCGCCAAAAACCGTTGCCGATGAGCCCATACTCCGAAACCATGGGACCGATCTGGGAAATGTCTACGCCATTCGATCCGGCGAGGTCAAAAACGGTGCCGTTTTGGATTTTATACAGATTGGTCCACTCTAAGTGGACCAAATTTGACCAAAACCGCCAAAAACCGTTGCCGATGAGCCCATACTCCGAAACCATGAGACCGATCTGGGAAATGTCTACGCCATTCGATCCGGCGAGGTCAAAAACGGTGCCGTTTTGGATTTTATACAGATTGGTCCACTCTAAGCGGACCAAATTGGACCAAAACCACCAACAACTGTTGCCTCGCCTGTGTATTCTTGCCTGTAGACGAGGCGCGACTCCCAAAATGTCCCCAATTTTCAAAATGTGGCCAATTATTATTTAGGAAAAGTTAAAAGTTTGATGGCCATATCTTTACTTGTTTTTGGGACAGGAGCGGACAAACCTTAAAGGGTCGTTTTAGCCCCCCCCCCCCCACACTAATAAGGTTAAGGGATGGTTTTAGCCCCACCCCGCACCGAAACTATTAGGGTTAAACAAAACAAAATGAAACTTTATCAACGATTTGGAGGGATCCATTGAAATTGGATCAATGTTTATGGATATTTTGTTTTCCGATCATTAGGATATAATAGACAGAAGTTGCACCAGGTTAGATCACATTCATCGTCTTACCAGGTCTGGCATTTACCAGGTCTGGCATTTCTGCACCTCTAATTTCAATCTTGCACCTCTGGTGCTGACGCATTTCACCTTTAATATTTCGTCAGCAATCCGGTCATCGTTTTGCGATCGATTTTCACATGACACTCGGCGGCTGCTGTCGCCGTGACGCGGCCATGACCTCCGACGGCTCAGCGGACAGCGCTGATGACCTCCGACGGCTCAGCGGACAGCGCTGATGCCCTCCGACGGCTCAGCGGACAGCGCTGATGACCTCCGACGGCTCAGCGGACAGTCCTGATGACCTCCGACGGCTCAGCGGACAGTCCTGATGACCTCCGACGGCTCAGCGGACAGCCCTGATGACCTCCGACGGCTCAGCGGACAGTCCTGATGACCTCCGACGGCTCAGCGGACAGCGCTGATGACCTCCGACGGCTCAGCGGACAGCGCTGCTGACCTCTGACGGCTCAGCGGACAGCGCTGATGACCTCCGACGGCTCAGCGGACAGCCCTGATGACCTCCGACGGCTCAGCGGACAGTCCTGATGACCTCCGACGGCTCAGCGGACAGTCCTGATGACCTCCGACGGCTCAGCGGACAGTCCTGATGACCTCCGACGGCTCAGCGGACAGCCCTGATGACCTCCGACGGCTCAGCGGACAGTCCTGATGACCTCCGATGGCTCAGCGGGCAGTCCTGATGACCTCCGGCGGCTCAGCGGACAGCCCTGATGACCTCCGGTGGCTCAGCGGACAGTCCTGATGACCTCCGGCGGCCCAGCGGATAGTCCTGATGACCTCCTACGGCTCAGCGGACAGCGCTGATGACCTCCGACGGCTCAGCGGACAGCGCTGATGACCTCCGACGGCTCAGCGGACAGCGCTGATGACCTCCGACGGCTCAGCGGACAGCGCTGATGACCTCCGACGGCTCAGCGGACAGTCCTGATGACCTCCGGCGGCTCAGCGGGCAGTCCTGGTGACCGTGATGCTGTCGAGTCGGCAGAGGAGTCGCAGATGACTCCGCCCCCATGCAGAGGAGACGGCAGACGAGCAGCCGGCCGCAACACGCGTCCCCGAGAGAGAAGTGTCATGAATGCTTACCCGCGTGCAATTGGTGTTTTCGGGTGTTAGTTGTTTTGTGGCAGAACAGGGTGCGGTGAGTTCAAACAAAATGCGATAGAGATAAATGTCAGATAGTCTGTACCAGTGCTAACCCATCCGCTCCGCTGGACGATTACTGGTGTCAAGTGGTGGTGCAAGCCAGTGATAGGCAATTAGGGATTGATAACCCGTACTACCCGCGACACCTGCCGTACCTATGATATGTTTTTGTATTCGCCATACACCCAAAGTACCTATTGTGCCCCTATGGAACACGTGATAATCCCGTTATAGCCGGCACTCACCCATTATTCCCGTGGAACACCTATAACACCCGTTATACACCCGTTAAGGCCGGAAAAACTCCACCTCGGCTTAGCGTATATGTTCATTGATATATGCCGTACCGTATGTCGATGACCTTCGTTTCTCAGTGATTCCGTGGTTGCTTCTCATTGGTTGTGGCACTAGTATCCGTGGTCGGATCTGATTGGCTTTCGACTGGAGTGAAGCGATGCAAAACTCGTATCCGTAAACTGTTTTTTTACGGTAAAATATTTCTTAACACCTTCTATTTTAGTTACAGCACAAACCTTCGCCCAAAACTGCACAACATAAAACTGTCTGTCAGGGGTGGTCAATTATTATGTCCTTATGGATAAGGTCGGGGACAAAATGCTCCTTCTCATGAAGTACGAGGGGTCAAAATGCCAGCAAAAATAATTACTATGCCATTTCTGTGCAAATTTACTAAGCGATCATGTCCTTAGAAATACTGATCGTCGAAACCAATTCAGATGCATTATTCACTTAATCATCATATGCATCACGCATTATGTTTGTACATTTACTTTTATATCAGCAGTTGCGTTTCAGCTCTTGATTGCCAATAATAATAATTTACATTGAAAAACAAAAAATCTGACGTAAACAAAATCTGGACGATAGATTCAACAGGTGGGGTCACTGAACCAATAATGCACATGGGTCTTCAAAAATGGCCTTTAATAACATGATCCAGAAGGAATTGGGCTGATATCATGCGTATCCTCAAAATAGGAAGTATTCGAATATGTCCCCATTGACTTATAATGGGGAGGTCACTAAATTGACCCGCCATTAAATCACCGATATTAACAATCCGAGATGAACGAATTGTAGTCACTATTACCCTTATAAAATCCTGTAAGTACCAAATCGATCGGCCAAAAACTGTGGATGTGGTACGACCGCACACTTTTTTTTGGAGGTGGGGTCACGTGACCTGAGCTGGTGACCTGACCTGAGATGACCCGTGATCAAGAATTTTACAATATGTGAACAATTGATGTCTTAACAGCTGTGCCAAAAAACGGCGGCGCTGCACGAAGCCGTTTTTTATATCCTCGAAAAACCTTAGGGGAGGGGGGTGGGTGGGGGGGGGGGGGGGCGTCTAAACGCCCCACCCGCGGCACGGCGCGAAAAATCCGGACAGTCGATTCCACCGGGGGCGAGCCGGGGTGCTACAGCAATTTCAATGGAGGTCCGCTGTCAGGACAGCGGATTTCACTGTCACCCCACCCCTTTAACTAAAAAACTAAAAGAGAAACAGACGCGAAAAAAACGTACACTAACACCCGACCAGCATATTCGAAGGTACTTAAAATGTTGTTTATTCAAGTCAATATTGAGGTCACCATAGGTCATCAAAGGTCAGATTTTAAGGTTTTAGGACTTCGCTCTAGAAATCCCCAGATATCACAGGAACTATGATAGCTAGGAACAAACGAGAAAAAAAACAATGGAAAGCTCTTGCAAAAAATTGCAATCGCCAAATTGCCTCAAATTTGAGCTCAGATCAAACGTTTAGGCTCAAGAGACCTCGGCTGACCCTGTAGGGGTCACTGAACACGAATGGCACCTAGGTCATCAAGAATGTTCTATAATAACGTGATCCAGAAGGAATTATACTGATATATTGCGTCTCCTTAGAATATGAAGCATCAAATGTACAAAAGACTTTAAAAAAATGTTTATCACGAATAGCTTTTTACCTAATAACGACAAGGCAATAATGTTGACTCCATCGTGCTTCTCTCGTCAAAACGCTTTGCATCATGTTAGTGTTGACCAGGTCAGGTCAACTTAAAAATGTGACCTTAGGTCAAGGTCAAGTGGTGGTGACACAAGTAGGTCATGTTGCATATGGGAAGACGTGGAGCAACGAGATAAACACAGTGGTGTCGGTTTCACTTCTCTATCGTCATTATGTCGAGAGTTATTTACATATAACTGTTGGATGACCTCGGCTGACCCTGTAGGGGTCACTGAACACAAATGGCACCTAGGTCATCAAGAATGTTCTATAATAACGTGATCCAGAAGGAATTATACTGATATATTGCGTCTCCTTAGAATATGAAGCATTTGAATATTTCCCCTTAGACTTATAACGGGGAGGTCACGAAATTAAACCGACCTTAGGTCGCTGATATTAAAAATCCAAGATAAACGAATTGTAGATAGATGTGACCTTATGAAATCCTGTAAGTGTAAAACCGATCATCCCAAAACTGTGACTGTGGTACGACTACAAGTTTTTTTGGGAGGTGGGGTCAAGTTACCTGGTCTGGTGACCAGACCTAAGATGACCCGAGGATTTGCTTACATAATATGGACAATTGATGCACAACCAGCTGTGCCAAAAATGGCGGCCATGCGCTTCGCCGTTTTTCCGCTATCCGCGGAAAAATCTGAGGGGGTGTCTATCCCCCCCCCCCCCCCGGCACGGCGCTGGTTAAAATATAGGGATGATGTGAGCATGCAGCCAGGTGTTGGGGTATTCATGTGAAGTTAAAAAAATGACCCCAGCTGTGCAGGGTCATTTTTGTATGTGCTACTTTTGGTCGGAACCACTCAAAACACTTTTACCACCCCTGCTTTCTGTAACTATCGTATCAAATGCGTCGGAAATGTATGAATTATACACCACTCGGTAGTATCCGTAAGCTCATTTGAAAACCTTAACCCGCGCACTGCAGGGGCTTCGCGCCGAACACGACCTGCAGGGGTTGATTTCCGCCCCCTGAGATCTCGAAAACTACGCTACGTAACGAGAAACGGAAAACGGCATTTGATAGCTTGATATGTTATATCGGAAGTATTCAGTGTTGTTTTAGATCATGTCAAAATTGATGTCACCAGAGGTCATCAAAGGTCCAATTTTCCAGCCTTGTCCTGTTTTAGGACATCGCTCCAGAAATTCCCATATATCTCAGAAACTATGCTAGTTAGGAACAAACGGAAAAAAGAAAACGCCTGCCAGTGAAATTTTAAATCAGGAAAGTGTCCACAAATTTGATCTCAGGTCAACATTTGATGCTCCATAGGTCAAAAAAGGGAAAAATGACTTTTTTTTGCTAAATCGTTTTTCGCTATTCACTTTTTATCTAATAAAGATAACAAAAAACTGTTTGAACCATTGTGTTTATCTTGTTAAGGTGCTTTGAATGATATACATCGTGACCTTGTGAAATTAACTAAAAAAAAATTGACCTCAGGTCAAGGTCAAGTGGTGACCCAAGTAGGACATGTTGCATATGGGAAGACGTGTCTCGACGAGACAAACACATTGCTGTCTGTTTTACTTCCCTATCGTCATTATGTCGAGAGTTATTAACAACAAAAGGTGACCTCGCTGGTGATGGTGATGGTGATGGTAACCTCGCATGACCTCAAATGACCCAATATGGGTCACTGAACAAAACTTACACTTGAATCATCGATAATGTCCTATCATAACATGATCCAGAAGTAATAGGACTAATATCATGCATATCCTTGAAATAGGAAGCATTTTTATTTTTCCCCATTGACTTATTATGGGGAGGTTACGAAATTGACCTGACCTTAGGTCACCGATATCAAAATTCCGAGATAAACTAATTGTAAGTACTTATGCCATCATGACATCCTGTAGTTTTCAAACTGATCGGTGTAAAACTCTGCTTTGGCACAACTGCAAACATTTTTGGAGGTGGGGTCACTTGACCTGGTCTGGTGACCTGACCTGAGATGATCCGAGGGTATTTTTTTTTTGCAAGGTGTGTGCAATTGTTTTCCTAACAGGCGTGCCAAAATCCGGCGGCGTTGCGCGCCGCCGTTTTTTCGCTATCTTTGAAAAACCTGAAGGGGGTCGGAAATCACCCCCCCTGCAGTGCGCGGGTTAAAATCACGAACATCACGTGGTTATAGCAATGTGGTACTGCAGTGTAGAACTGCCGCTTTACTGTGTTAAATTCGTTCCGGAGAGACAGACAGACAGACAGACAGGCAGGCAGACAGACGCTTATCAAATGGTAATATAAATGAATAGTTTTGCACAGTGTGTCCTAGCGTGCCCTAGCACGAATTAGCTAATTTGGGTGGAAAACGACACGCAATGGATGGTGTTTTTTTTTTCTTCAGAGTCTTACAGTTAAATTTGCACTCCTAATTTGTTAATGTATTGGATAATTGTAATCCTGATGCTGATTTATGGATGCAATGATGGGGACAGCATGTGGAGAGAAAGACATGTAATAATTGGCGTGGGAATACCTAATTAATTTTTGTGAGCGAGTAGTTGGGTATGCATATAGTCTATGATCATATAGAGTCTATATCGCATATGTTTTTGGTAGAATTGTTCACTCTTTATACTTATTTTAATGCGGAATTGTCCACTTCGCACCGCAGCTCCAAAGCAATCTTAGGACTCTAGTTTGGCGGTCACCTTCTCTCGTCGCGGCACGCACTGACATTTTCAGCTGGGAGATCCAAATGTCATTTGATGGTGATAAGTTCGATACGCAGTTTATAATGTCACGGTTCACAGCGATCAGAATACGTTCTCGTATATAATTTCACGCTAGACAAATCCTTCATTGCCGTTTCCTTTCACGACGTTTGTACGAGCCACTCGTCAGCAATATGTTCTATGCATGGAGCGCGGTGGACGCGATGGAGCGCGATGGAGCGCGATGGAGCGCGATAGAGCGCGATGGAGCGCGATGGAGCGCGAGGCGTGTGCGGCGTTTGTTTAAATGTTCTTGTTTTGTTGTTGTGTTGTTGTATTGTTTATATGTTTATATGTTCCTACTACAAACGTCTGCGTTGAGTTGTTGTCATAGTCGTAGCAGTTGTAAAATAACGGACAAACCAAGAAGACCGTACCGTACCGTACCGTACCGTACCGTACCGTACCGTTCCGTTCCGTTCCGTTCCGTACCGTTCCGTACCGTACCTTACCGTACCGTACCGTACCGTACCGTACCGTACCGTACCGTACCGTACCGTACCGTACCGTACCGTACCGTACCGTTCCGTACCGTACCGTACCGTATCGTACCGTACCGTACCGTACCGTACCGTACCGTACCGTACCGTACCGCACCGTACCGTACCGTACCGTACCGTACCGTACCGTACCGTACCGTTCCGTAACGTACCGTACCGTACCGTATATTGTCGGAATTTAGACAGGCAACCGCCTGTGGGTACCGTTCTCTCCGAGCACGTAACAGGCAACAGCTTGGCATCAGCCTTGGTCAGGAATGACATAGTTAATGGAGGACTAGTGTGCGTCGAGGCTGGTCTTGGACAGGTTAACGGTTTGGGCAGAGACGACAGATTCAGGGATGGAGTTCCGGTCGTTGATTGCTCTTACGCCGAGGGTATTTCGTCTTGCTCTTGACTCGGCTCGCAGCTTCCTCAGTTTACGGCGATGACCTCTCGTTGCTCCAGAGGGTCCAGAGGGTCTCGTTGCTCCAGAGGGTGCAAGACAAATGCCAAAGTTTCCATACAAGTGATCGGAAAGGTACAACAAACAGACAGCATTGGAACAAGTTAATACAGCCCTGGCAATGTGAAAGTTCGCCAATGTTTCGATGTTGCTTCCACGTCTCATGCTACCGTCCAGTTTTCATTGATTAACATAATTATGTTGATTATGACGATCATGATGCCTTTCGGTCCCAAGTGACGGAAATAACAATCGCCAATCAATAGTGTATACTGCTGTTTCAGTCGCAATCAATCGTTTATATTTGTGTATACATATACAGGATGACATTTAACCCTATTTGTAACAGGGGGGGGGGGCGGATTCCGCCCCCCCCCTCATGTTTTTCGCAGATATCTCTAAAACGGCTGTGAGCAGGCCAATGACATTTTCGACTTTTCATAGAATTGAATACCGCATTTGGAGTCAAAATTTTGAGTTCTTAACCTGAACAGAGGCGGTTCCAGGGCCCAGTTTTGGGTGGGTTCGGAGGCGACATTTGGCGATAATACGGAAATGCGATCTTCACGGTTTCTTCCTAACTGTATCAAGTATAAATGAGTTACATCGGTTTACAGTGATTGCAGGGGGGGGGGGGGGTTCTAGGAAGTATGCAATGCTTGGCGGGAAGCCAATAGAGCGAAGTAAGGGACATTTATAGCTATCAAGATGTAAAAGATAGCTTTTGCTTCCATTATTTGCATAATGTATTACACATAGAGTTTCAGGGGCGTGTTCAGGAACATGAAAGGGGGGGGGGGTGACTGGCATGAAGATGACGATATGCCAGCGATAACGGCGCAATAGACGTTTAGCTTATAATGATATATGCACATATGAGGCCATAAAAGGGAATAAAGTCATTTTTGGCAAAGGCGCGCTCAGGAATGGAAGAAAGGGGGTCATATTGTTGCAAGGAAACTAAGAGGCATGGGCGTACAATGACATAACATACTGCAGTTTTCGGATGAAACGCGCATCACAGGCTACTCTACGAACGATTATAAGATAATAGGCAAGTCCAGGTAGGGTAAAAAGGGGGGGGGTAAGCAATGTCAATTGAAGTTGTAAGTGAAATAGTCACTGTTGACTAGTTAGTATCATAATAGCGGATAATATACTTTTCAAAATGTCTTGCGCCGCCCCAGTTTGGATCCTGGATATGCCTATGATGAAGTACAACATGCAAAAAGGAACTATCTACGATCAGTAACATATTTATAGTGCTGGGCAGAAACTTGTCTGCGGTTAATATTTTTTTTCCAATTTACCTCCCTTTTTCACTAACCTGGTACCGCCTATGGCAAACAATATGATGTATAACTGTTTTGTCTAATGTCACAATCACATACCATTGCATTTATCAAAAAACAACATCAAAAATGTTTTATTACGCATTTACTTCACCCCCATATTGAGTGACCTGCACACGCCTATGATTTTTGAATTTTCAAACGTCACCGTCATATATCAATTTGCAATACAATCTCTATCGATTCCTATTAGTTGTGTTAAAATCGGTCGATAAACATGAAAGCTATGTCGGATCAAAAATACCACTAAAATTTGTAGTTTTGCCCCCCTGTTGGCCCCCTATCCAAAATTTAGATATTTTTATTATTTAGAAATGTAGATCGTGTTGAGAGAAACCAAACATCGTTTATTTTTTTAAATCGGACGGGTAGATCTCGAGATCTCCGGGGGGCGGAATCCCCCCCCCCTGTTACAAATAGGGGTAGCCAGGAGCCTGTTACAAATAGGGGTATCCAGGAGCCTGTTACAAATAGGGTTAAAAGGGTTTTGGCATTCGAGCCTTGATACTCATGACAAATTCAACTGGTTGCATTATTCCGCGTAAGAGTCTCGTTCACTGGCGGATCCAGCCTCCCAATATGTGTCCCGGATCCAGCCTCCCACCTTGTGCAGTAAGCAGAGCGTATGGTACGTGTACAGCTGCTCACACGTCATCCAGCCCCAGTCACTCCGCAGGTCCGACACTGTCGAATTTACGTCTGCCGTTAATAACCTTGGTTGCGAAATTCATAATTTTCTGTAG